>PVIC010002148.1:0-80865 GCA_004025085.1 Thryonomys swinderianus
TATGTATGTATGTATGTATGTATTTCCCAACAGGGGAGGCCCTTTTTTTACCTATTCTTTAGTTCTACCACCTGTACTCTCCAGGCAGGGCCTATCTTTACCAGTAGACAAGAAGCACTACCGTGGTCCTGCCTGGCACCATGTCTGGCCAACACGAGGTGCCCAGCAGTGTAGCAGGTGCTCACGACATATTTGCACAGGAGGACTTGGGCGCTGCCAGGACCACACAAAGGCCCGAGTGCCCGGGTAACAATGTGGTGGAGGGAGTGGGAAGCTGGAGAAGGAGAGCGACAGGCTGCGGAATAGAACCAAAGAGAAATGTCCTCTTCTTTGATTTTCCATGTTTTTGGCTAATATGGTACTTGTGGGATTCAAACAACACCAGCATTTTGGAGCACTTATCATATGCTAAGCAGTGGCCAGCTTGCAGAAATGTACTCAGTTTTTCTCCTTGTACCCCTGTCCCTCTACAATGTGATTTTGCATTGTTCCCCCTCAAGCAATGGAATCTATTTCCCTCCAAGTCCAGCCCTGCCTCATGTAAGAACCCTCACATTGGGCTGAGGGTTAGCTCAGTGGTTCCGGCACCTGCCTCGCAAGCGCAAGGTCCTGAGTTCGATCCCCGGTAACCACATACGATGCTGGGCGTGGAGACTCATGCCCACCAACAATCAATACCACATACCACAGTGCCGGGCGTGGTGGCTCATGCCTGTCATCCCAGCACTCGGGAGGCAGAGTCAAGGAGGATTGCTGAGTTCGAGGCCTGCCTGGGCCCCATAGTGAGCTCAGGGCCAGCCTGAACTACAAAGCGAGACCCTGTCTCAAAAAAAAAAAAAAAAAAAAGAACCCTCACATTGTGCCAGTTCTGAGTTTGGACCTCAGGAGAATGTACATGTTTCCGCTCATCTTTGAGGGCCTGCCTGGCTGCCACTTCAGCAAGGCCAGACCAGTCTTCCAAGAGTTAAAAGATCACATGGAAAAGAGAGGTCCCTCCAGACGAGCCTAACTTGGCTCACTCAGCTTTCCTGCTGACTTGACAATAAACAAGGAAGCTGAAAGCACAACAGTAAAGCTGAGCAATCAAAACTACTGGTCTGCAAAGCCACGGCAAAATAAATATATAATGTTTCCGGGGGGCAGTTTGTTACACAGCAAGACATGGCTGATACACAAGTAGCCAGTGGGGATGCCAAAGTGAATAAGGTATCCAACAGTGGAATGGGTGAGATAGACACAACTTTTATTCGTGCATGCATTAAAGAGATCATTAGGGACTTACAGAATGCCAGACTCTGGATTAGATGCTGAGGATATAAAGGGGTCAAGACAAAGTACCTTATCCCAAGTGAAAGAAGATACAACCAACACCAAAATAAAGTGTCTAGTACTAAGACAGGAATACATGGAACTGAAGGTAGGACTTACGGTGGGGCCGTGTGCTTTGAGACGGTTTCCCAGAGAAAGTGAGGTCTAATCAGAGACCTAAAGGACAGCACATACAGGAAAACCAGAAAATGTTTTTCTAGGCAGAGGTTTGCTACTCATATTTTCAATTTGTCGTGTTCACTGTCAAAAGTGGATAAACGTTCAGTGTTTCATTTCATCTCTTAATACTGTTCCCTCTCTTCTGGTCTTTTGAACAGAGAAAGCCCAGGGAATAAACTCCCAACTCTCCTACACAATAATTGCCAGTTTGGAAATCTATCACTCCATAAAAAGAGTTTTAATTGAGTACCCTTCTCCCTCCAAATAAAAGGAAAGAAAATCAGATGGATGGGAAAGGAAAACAAAGAGGTCCTCACTATGTGGTTATTCAAGGGGAAAAAAGACTTCAAGACTACAAAAACTCATTTGTGCCACAAAGCCACAAAGTAAGTTAGCAATTTTCACCCTTGATGTTACCTACCACCCAATTCTACCAATTAATTTAAGAGGGTGCATCTGGTTCCTTCTAATTTTCTATCAGGCAAAGAGCAGCCACTAATAAATGTTTATTAGATGATTTTTTTCAAGCCCATACACTTGCTGAGTAGAAAATCACAATAATAATAATAATAGTAATAATAATAATACCTGCCTATGGTAATAGAAGGGTTCTACAGTGCTCAGATTCCTATAATTTGCCAGTAATTTCTTCAATGATAGTCTTCTATTCAAGGGACAGATATGCCTTGAAACCCCACCCTGCAACCATATCTGACTCAACTAAAAACAAAAAATCCCATTTCATTACACCTTATGAAGAAAGTGGCCTAAATTGATCAGTCAGCTCTGGTAAGGATTCCAAAATGACAGGCAATTCAAAAGAGAATATTTCTCAGCTACTTTCATTCACCTATTCTAACTGCTACTGGGTACAAACTAACCAGATTTCTTCTACATGAAAGTCATCCATAAGAGGTACCATAAACCTCGGTGGTAATTAAATATAATGCAGCTTGGCTGTTGTTGCCTGTGATGTACACAGAGAGAAGACAGGAAAAACAATTGTTGAACCCAGGTCGACTCTTCTTCCTGATTAACACTCCCTTCCTAAAAGCAACAACAGTTAATCAAAAACACGGTCTGCAGTTGGTATGGCTATCACAGGTCTCGGGCAGGGAACCAGACCTTTGGGTTATTCTTATCCATCCCAGTTAAGAGGTGCTAAGTGTTAATCCATACAGCCATGTGTGGTATAGCTTTTCTCCCTCAAAATGCAAGGAAACTAGACATAAATTAGATTAACTCAGACTGGATAGGTCCAGAACCTATTCCAGGATCATTTGCCCCATAATGCTGTCTCTCTAATAGTGACCCCAACACTTTACCTTCCAGGAATCCAATCCCAGTTTTATGGTACATATCCCTATATCCTTCTTCTATATGAAGGCCCCCTTTGCCAAGAAAACGTGCTTAATTCTCTTTAGAGTCAGCTATAATTTTGGGTGGCGAGTATGTTCTGGAGGTATTTAGAACAGATCGTTAAATGGATGCTATACTATCCTTAATCCACTTAGGCTGCCCATTTTTCTTTCTTATGTTGGTTGCTAAGGCATTCATTGTGAAATGGGGTCCCTGTCCTAAGGGGTTAATCATTTTACACTGCTCCTTCCCCACACAAGTCATACTCTGCTGTGTGTGAAATCACATTTAGTTGCCGTGGAAATGATTACGATGCTTGGAATGGAACATTATGGCTTCAGGTGGGGAGATAAGTAGAGGGAGCAGATGAACTCTCAGCACAAAAGTCCTTCCGGGGAAGAACATTCACTCCTGAAATGCAGCATGATGGAAGGGTCGTACGGGGAAGGAAAATAATTCAGGACATGGAAATTGATGGTGGGTTTTCCTTCTTTGTTCGTTCACTCTTTTTTTAAAGCCTATCACACTATCACTAAGGCACCAAAGAGATAATTAGCAAAATCCAGAAGTTACCACTGAATTTGAGAAATCTTTCCCCTTCACAGGGGAAGCACCAGGAGGGAGAAAGGGCTCCCACTTCCCCAGACCAAAAATTCTCACTAACAATATCCTAATTGCTGTAATGTGCTAAAAGCGAGTATCAATCAGTCCACTGTTGAGTGGGTCAGAATATATTAATCAGCCTTGACCAAGAACAAGTCCCAATAATTTGGAAGAAAGGAAAATGTAAAAAACTAGAAATAAGTAAATTAACATGTAAACATAGACCAATCTGAAGACATTTAAATCTCTTTAATGTGAAAACTCTAACAACTTAAAAGAACTAACAAACGCATAAAATGAACTATGCATGAATCCTGAATTTAAAAAAACATTAAAAATGAAATAAAATAGTTAAAAATAGTGATCACCATAGAGAAGAAACTGTTCAGGCCCACAAAGAATTTTTCCTGTTATATGTGATGAACATATTTTTGAAAAGTTGTAAGAAAATAAAAAATTTCAATGGAATGGAACTTGTAATATTCTGGAAAAGTTTGCTACTTAACCCTGTACCAACTCCTTCTTTGAAACAAAAAAAAATCTGTAATTTATGATAACTATCCCAAATTTGTTTCACATTAACAGGCTGAATCTAAGTATCTTAAAAATGAACAAATGTCTATCCCTGAAATTTTCTGCACGATTAGACTATAGCTCATCAGTGGCTTGATAATCCATATTCAAAATGCATGAGTTTGAGCTTTGTTCTAACTCTTCTGCTCACCCAGACTAAGAAACCACAAGTACTCCACAGGTGGCGTGACCTCCTGGCCTTTGGTGAGCAAGTTGTAAGGAAGAGGCTTCCGCATTCTGAATTCCTGCTCCCAGGTGCGACTCTAAGGCTCCACAAAGCTGGGGAGGCAGCAGGAGGAACAGAGCAGAAGTAGTCCGTGTGAGCTCATTAATGCTCTTTGGATTTTCCTTGTTATTAGCAAATATCTGATCTGCAGTAATTCACCTAAGTCTGGGGGCAGAACATGCTTGAGCAATCAATCAAGCCTTGCAGTCAATCACGGAAATGTATAACTTAGGCAGTGCCCAGTGAGCACACGCTTGGACTCTGACCAGTGTAGACCAAGAAGAGCCATGTCCCTGTGGCAAACCCAGGCATGGTTCTGAAGAGCTTTCTGGTATCTACACTTCATACCACTTACCTTTGCCTTTCCTTCCACTGAGGCGCAACCTTCCCCACAGCTCCAGGGCCCAGGTGAGCGTGCGAGGTCTGTACCCTAAGACACACTGCATGCCATGCTCTGTGCAATGGAACTACTGCCCCTGCTGTGGGCATCTCCGCATATGGGTCCAAGGAAGATGAGAGGTGAGAGGAGCAGACTAAACTCAGCCCCCAGCTGAGCACCGAGCAGAGCAGTGTCCAGCCTGGACCAACAGAGGCCAAGTGACTCCTCTGGGAGCACATACAAATGATCGTTGTTAAAGGTTCTAAGGAAACTTGTCACGCAGCACTGCTGTGACAACAGACAACCAAGAGCCATTTTGCTATTGTACTGTTGTTTCCCAAACCTTACATTTTTTAGGAGCGTAAGAATCAAAGCAAGAGAATCCTGCCAAAAAAAAAAAAAAAGAATTCTCCAAAAGTGACTCTGTGGGTGAAGTCACTGTCCTTTAAACTTAGCCACAAAGATGAACAGTGGAGATCGCTCTGTTCTCAGTCCTGGCTCTGCCCGGAGCAGAGACAGAATGAAGAAAGTCCTGCCAAAGTCTGGGCTCCAAGTCAGCATTTACACCACGCATACAGTTAAAAACTAAAAGCTCAGCTCTGGTATGACCCTAAATACCTGGAGAAACAAAACTCAACTCCTTTCTGGAAGAAGGTCATTTAAACCCAAGATTGAAAAATGCACCCAGACATGAAAATATAAGGAACATGAACCCCAACTTTAAAAGTACTACAGCTAAACTATCACCAAAAAAAAAAAAAAAACTAAAGAGAATATAAATGTTTAGAAAATGAACAAACTGCAGAAAAATATATGCTTTCTACCATTTAAGTAAAGTTTGAAATGCAAAACATTATTTAAATATTTAATATGTTAAAGACTGTATCAGTAGCAAGGGATTGATCAACACGAAGTTCAGTTCAGTTACCTCCGATGGGGAGAGAGGAAAGGCGCCGGAAGGAAGTATGGGAGGCAGTGTATGGGACTTCTAAATACTATGATATTCCATTTATTAAGCTTTGTGGATAATACAGATTGAATATTTCTTATCTGAAACACATGCTTTGGAATTAGATTTTTTTTCAGAGTTTAGAATGTTTGCATTCATGTATATCATGAGCTGTCTTGGGGTGAAAATCTAAGTCTAAACCCAAAATTCACTTGTGCTTTATATCTTATGCATATATCCTGGGGGTAACGTTGCATGATATTTTTAATGATTTCATAGTGTGGAATTTTTCATTAATGTCATGTCAATGTTCAAAAAGTTTCAGATTTGGGGGCATTTCTATTTTTGGATCAGAAATCAATCTGTGCACGGATGTTCTTTTCACTATGTCCTTTAAACTTTACATTTACACCCTGTACACTTTTTCACCCATATTTTACAGTAAAAATGGATGTGAAAAATAAATAAAAGTGAGAAAGGCCATGCGGGCCAAGTCTGGATGCTGTCACATACGTCACCGCAGCAGTGAGGCCCATCAGCAGGCCTGCAGGCGGCCTCCCTCTTTTCCTCGGAGGTAGAAATGAAGAACAGATGGTCTGAGGACTTGTCACTAATGGTTCGGGAGGCAACAGTCTGACAAGAGAACATACTGATTACCCGGGAGAAACAGAGCAGTCAGCTTTTGATGAAGATCTACACTGTCACCATTTCAAACAGATGGAAGCAAAGCGTCAAGCGCTTCTCACAAGCACCTTGGCCCCAGATGGGAACACGCTGTGCCCTCTGACAACCCGGGGCTTGAACAATGGAGGAGACGAAGACGAGTGTTTCCTCTTGTGGCTTCAGAGAATTAGGGGCTCCTCTCAGATACGCAGGGCTCAGAGGATAGCTGGGACGTCTCATTTCCCAGCTCTCCTCCATCGGTGGGATCAAGGGTAAGTAACAATCTTTAATTCACCACCATCTCCTTCAAGACAGCCACACTTCCTGTGCCAGAGGCTTTCCAGCCAACTGCCCTTGAGTATGAACGAGAAGAAGCCAGTTCTAAACGCATGACGCAGAGGACAGCCTGAGCCTGGGCTCAGTGTTCAGCTGCTTTGAGGCGCGTTCCCTTTGCATCCCCTCCTGGAGTTGCCTGTCGTAGTGCTGACTAGGTAGCTGACCGATCCAGGCACACCCCAAAGAGATCAGTGAGTCTCCATCTTACGAGAGAGGGAGCAAACGGTGGGTCGACTTTCGAAGAACAGAATGGCAAATCGTAACGGAGTTGGAGCTGGAAGTGATTATCAGTGAACACCAATCCCCAAAAAGAAGTTTCCCCTCTTTACAGAGGAAAACTGAATGCAAGAAAAGTGTTGGTGCCAGAGCAGAGAAAGTAGGGAACTCCCACTGACAATTTTTAGAACCGACGTCCCCTCCAACAGTTAGATGAAGACTTCCCCATCGTGCTAACTATCCCCCATACTGGACTTCTGGAGAGACAAATAAACTTCTGATTCAGGAACAAAACTGTTAATGCCAAACAGAGAAACCAGGAACCTGCCTTTATGTCAAGCCTATTGATTTAGGCCTGAAATTTTGAATGCAAAGTAATGAAATAAAGGAGCTCTGAAAAGGATAAGTGATGTAAAATAAAAAGTATACTTAATGATGTCCATGGCTTGAAAAGAGGACGTTTTGGCAGCAAAATCAGTGCAAAGAAATGAATACTGAACAGCCCCAGATGATAATGTGGGGAATGAGTCCTGCTGACTGATACGTGAGAAAGAGGACGCTGATGGCACGGAGTGAACAATACAAGTAAATTGTTCTCCTCAAATTTATGCGTGACGAAGAATCTGAAGTGTGATTTCTATGGCAATACTTGGGGGAAATTACAGCACTCTAATGTAGGTACAGTTTTTCCTTTTGTTATTACCCCACCTCCCTTTTCCCCTAACCCTTTTAAAATAATTTTCCTGCCTTCCCACTTTTCCCTTCCTCCAATATTTACTCATTTTGCCAGCTCTGACATTTTTTTTCCTCCATGCTTTGTCAAGAGCCATCAGGAAATGTGGACAGGATTGCTGGCAAGATTATGAGTCACGAGAGGACACAAGAAGGCATGACGGAGCTCCCCGGACGTGAAGGTGGCCCATGTCCTTAGGGTCAAACCTCCTGTCCTTCCTGATGCTCTTGGCTGAGCCCCTGCCCACGTCCCAGGCTCGCTGCAGTGACAGTGAACGGCACTGGCTGTAAAAGGACAGAAAATGGCAAGCCAGAGAACCGCGTTAGAAAAGAAAGAACGGCAAGAATGAGGCCCAGAAAGATTTTGTGAGGTTTGTTTTCTTTGTTAAGCAGCAGCATACTTTCTTCCCCGAGGTCCTACCCGAAGCCCTTAAAGTCACTCACGGAAACAGTTGCTTGGTTAGGTGAGTCATGGCTCTGGGACTGCTGGCTCCGCCTTCACCAGGTCTACGCCGCCCACAATGAAGCCCCCAGGGTCCCTCCACGGGAGCAGGGCACCAAAGAATGTGATCGGTGCACTGAGGGGAAACCCAGCCTAAACACCCACTTGGATGCCCACAGACACAGGCAGGCTCACTGTGTGCGGACAGGTGAGAATGCCAACCGGAAAGGGTTTAGAATCCTCCACCCAGCCTTTTACAGCAAGACCCCCCAAACTACTTCCCCCTGGGTTACTTCTCTAGGGTTGTAATAATAGACTGCCACACATTTACTGGCTTATAACTATAGAAATGTGTCCTCTCGCAAAAGGGCTGGTTCTTTCTGGAAAGTCTCAGGGAGAACGCATCCTATGCCTTTCTTGCTTCTAGTGGCTGCCAACAACCTTTGGCATTTGCTGGCTTAGAGACACATCACTTTCATCTCTGCTTCCACTTTCACATGATCTTCTAGTCTCAGTCTCCATGTCTTCTACACCTGTCTGTCTCTCACCAGGACTCTCATCACTGGAATGAAGGCCCACCCTAAACCAGGGCAATGTCATCTAACACCCTTACCTTCACACTAAAGACCACTTGCTGAGATGATTCTGCAAGATGGAAAAATAGGAAGCATCGGATCCTCCTCTTGGCCCCACAGAGAGTCACCCAACCTAGCAATACATGAACTAATTCCTTTGGGGATGAACCCACAAACCAATTAAGAGGCTCCGGTGCAGGAACACTGGTAGGAAAATGCATGGCAGCCATACCACAGTCCCTCCCTCCGGTTCAGGGCAGTGTATTGGGAGAGAAAGATCAGCTTCCTCCCTCTCCCTGGGGAAGGAAAGAATTGGCACATGCTCTCTATGTTGTAGATTTTGGGGGGCTGCCTGTGAGGTGGGTTACACCCTCCTGTCCCAGAGTGCCAGTAAGACCCAGCATACTTGGGAAGCTTGGAGGCCCCTCAGATCAGAGAGCTGGCCGATTTGAAGGTGCTTCATAAAACGTGCAGCACCACGACCCCAGCGAGAGCAAGGCTGTGAGCTCCTGAAAGGGAAAACCAGCAGCTCCCTCTACTTGAGAATTTACACAGACGAGTCTGGAGAAAAGGCCACCACAGAAAAGATGTGAGACGGGAGTCTCTACCTGGGCTGAGAAGATGAAGGACTTTTCTCCTGTATGAAGCAAGTCTCCCAAAAGTAGAAGATAGAGCTATTTTTTTTCAAGGGTATGAATTCCAACACACACACACCTACACACACACACACACACACGCGCACACACACAGACCGGTTAAATGACCAACACAAATTCCCAGTAACTGACTCTAAAGAAATATGGGAAATATATAAACTAGTCATGGTGATGCACATGCCTGTAATCATAGCACTTGAGAGGCTGAATCTGATCTTAAAAAAGCAAAACAACAAAGAAATGGAGCATTATTATCCAACAAGAAATTCAAAATCACCATCGTGAAGGTGTAGACCAGCTCAGGGAAATGGTGTGTGAACAAAACCAGAATATCAAAAAGGGGCACAAAATAATAAACAGAACCTAACAAATTTTGGAGCTGAAGAATATAACAACCGATTTGAAATACTGACCAGCACAGGTCAGCAGACTTGATCAAGCAGAAACAAGAATCACCAACTCAAAGGCAGGGCATTTCATTATCCAGTCAAATGAGTAAAAAAACAGTGAAAAATGTTGAAGGGACTATAGAACACCATCAAGAGACCAGCACACACATTTTGGGAGCCTCAAAGTAGTATAGAAAGAGAAAGGGGAGGAAATTGTTTTGAAGAAATAAATACCAGAAAACTTCTTAAATCTAGTGAAGGAATTGGATGGTCCCAATTCAAGAATCTTAGCTATCTTAAACAAGGTTGGACTCAAAGGAGTCCACAAGAAGACTCATTCTGATAAAACTAAAGTCAAAGAGCAAGGGGATTTTGAAAGCATACAAATAAAAACAATTCGCCACCTACTAGAGAGCCTGCAGACAGCCATCAGTGGACTCTCAGCAGACTTTTTGCATAACGGAACAAAACAACACATCTTTAGCAAACTGCTAAAAGAAGAAAACTACCAACCAAGAATGCTATAGCAGCAAAAATTTTCCTTCAAAAATAAAAATTTTCTCCCAAATAAAGAAAATTAGGCAAAATTCATCACCATGGATCAACCTCACAAGAAATGTTAAAAGGGAGTCCTTTGAGTCCAAATGAAAGGACACAGTATAGGAAAAGGAAAGCATAAATCTCCATTGTAAAGGTAAATATATAAATAAATACAGACTATTGTAGTATGTACCTTAACAGTAGTGTATAAATTGTTTTTAATTCTAGTGTATAAGTTAAAAGACAAGAACATAAAAATAATTACATCAATGCATGTATGTATGTATATATGTAAATAAGTACCTGGCCCAAAGAGTTGTCACTTGTGACATCAATAATAGAAGTGTTTCGAGGAGAAATAAAAGAGTATCATTGTTCTATGTGATAAAGTCATGATCAACTTTAAACAGATTGCTAAGATTATGATGTATTTTATTTTAGCTTCATATTAACCACAAAGAACTACTTATAGAAGATCTACAAAATACAAAAACCAAAGCATATTACTAGAAAACATGAATAAAACAAAACAGAAGACAGTAAAAGAGAAAAAGAGACAAAAATGATTAACGATTGTTGAGTGTGACGTGAGCTGTATGTAAAATGTACCAATAAAGAATTCAATTGAAAAAAATGATTAACAAAATGGTGATAGTAAGTACTTCCCTGTTAGAAGTTAAATATAAATGGATTAAATTCCTCAGCTAAAAGACACAGAGGTTAAGTGGAAAGCCAACAAGCAAGCAGGCAAATGCCACACACTATACACCCTATCAACAAAGGATTTCTTTTAGGCTTAAAGGATGTAAAAAGATATTCCATACAAATTTCAATGAGAAGATGGTGGCCACACTTATACAAAATAGACTTTAAGACAAAAACTGTCCCAGGGAATCAGAAACAACATTATATAATGAAGAAAGAATAAATTTACTAAGCAGCTTTAACAATTATAAACATATATTAACCCAACATTAGAGAACACAAAAAAATAAAACAAATATTGACAGAACCAAAGACAGAAATCACACCATAAGAATAAGTAATAAGAGATTTAAATATCCCAGTTTCAATAATGGGGACTAAAATCAATAAAGAAGAAAAATTTGAACAACACTCTAAACCAGCAGCCTACCAGACAGTTATAAAACATTCTACCCAATAACCACAGAACATGCATTTTTCTCAAGTGCACATAAAACATTCTGCAGGCTAGATCACCAAATAAAACTTAGCAAATTTAAGACTTAAATCATACCAAGTAGTTTTCCTTACCACAATGGAATGAGAGCAAAAATCAACAGCAGACAAAAAAAATTGGAAAATCTACAAATATGTGGAAATAAAACACTTGCTGTTAACCAATGGTTCAAAGAAGAAATCCCAATAAAATTTATGAGATACCTTTAGACAAAAATGAAACAAACACACCACAACATATGGGATGCAGCAGGAACAGTCCCTGAAGGGGAGTTTCTGGCAGTAAACAGCTATGGTTAAAAAAAAAAAAAAAAGAACTAAGGCCTCATATAAACGCGCAACTTTATATCTGGAGGAACTGAAAAAAGAGAAACCATGTAAGGCCAAAGTTACCAGAACAGAAAATATAATAAAGATTCGAATAGAAATAAACAAAATAGAAAATGGTAGACAAAAATCAGTGAAACCAAGAGTTGGTTTTTAGAGAAGATAAAACTGACAACTCAGTAAAAAAGAGAGAAGATGCAAATAAATTGGAAATGAGAAACATCACGTGCCATGTCTCAAAAAGAGAATTATTATAAGAAACTAATAATTGTGCAATATACTGGAAAACTTTGAAGAAATCAACTCCCAGAAAAATACAAATTATCAAGAACACATCATGAAAAAATAGAAAACCTGAGCATATCTATCACTAGCAAGGATATCGAATCAGTAAACATTAACCTCTCAAAAAAGAAGCTTATGGCCAGATGGCTTTGCTGGAGAATTCTAGCAAACACTTAAGGAAGAATACATGCCAATCCTTCTCAAACTCTCCTCCACATAATGAAGAGGAGGGAACACTTCCAAACTCATTTAATGAGGCTAGCACTACTCTAATAACAAAGACAGTGAAAGACATCAAGAAATGAAAAAAACAATACAGGCCAATAACAGGACAATTTCTCAACAAAATACCAGAAAGCTAAATTCCACAGCACATTATAAGGATCATATACCGTGATGAAGGGACTTTCCCATAAGAGGCAACAATGGTTAGTCACACGAGTGAATCAATGCTATGAACTGTGTTAACAGAATGAAAGATAGAAATGACACAATCACCTCAATACATCCACAAAAACTGATCACCATTTCATGATAAAAATACTCAAAGTAGCCAGGTGTGGTGGCTCACGCCTGTAATCCCAGCACTCGGGAGGCAGAGACTGGAGGATTGCTGAGTTCGAGGTTTGCCTGGGCTACACAGTGAGCTCAGGGCCAGCCTGAACTACAAAGCGAGACCCTGTCTCAAAAAAAAAAAAAAACCCTCACAGTAATACTCAACAGTAAAGTGAAATTATCTCAAAAATAAGATCATATATAAAAATTCATTATCTTGTATTCATGAGTTGGAAGACTTTATATTGCTAAAATGCCCATACTGCCCAAAGTGATCTATAGATTAATAAGAATCTCTGTCAAAATCCCAATGACATTTTTTGTAGAAAGCAATACTAAAATTCCTATGGAATCCCAAAGAACTCTGCATAGCTCAAATAATCTTAAGAAAAGAACACAGCTGGAGCCCTGATACCATCTGACCTCAAAACATCTTACAAAGCTGCCATAATCAAAACCATATTATACTGTGAAGACAAACACAGTCTCATGAAGCAGACGGGGATTCCAGAAGCCCACACATACACACTGCAATGATCTTCAAGAAGGATGCCACGACCGCACAGTGGGAAGAGAACAGTCTCCACAAATGGTATTGGGCAAACTGGATATCTGTATGCAAAACAATAAAATTGAATCCTTATGCCATGCACAAATATCAAATCAAAGTGAATTGAAAGATTTAAACATAAGACCTGGAACTACAGAACTCCTAAAAGAAAACAGAGGAGTAAAGCTTCAGAACTCTGGTATTAGCAATGATCTCCTGAATATGATACCAAAATCACAGGCAATGAAAGCAAAATTAGACCTGAGGGACGACATAAAACTAAAAAGCTCTGCATAACAAAGGAAACAGTTAACAAGGTGAAAAGACAACCACAGAATGTGAGAAAATACACGCAAACCATATATGTGAGAAGGACCTGATACCCAGAATACACAAGGAATTCTTACAAGTCCCTAACAAAATATAAATAATCCAATTTTTTTCAATGAGCAAAGACTAGAATGGACATTTCTGCAAGGAAGACATTCTAATGGGTATCAGGTACATAAAACGATGTTCAGTGTCACTTATCACCAGAGAAATGCAAATAAAAATCATAATGAGATAGTATCTCATGCTTGTTAGGATAGCCATTGTCAAAAACAAAATAGAAAATAACAAGTGTTGACAAGAATATGGAGAAAGTGGAATACTTATATAGTGTCAGTTTTTGAGGAACCTCCATTCTGCTTCCCACAGAACTATCATTTAGTCCAGCATTTCCACATCTATGGTCTGGGTGTTTACCTAGTAGAACTAAAAGAAAGATCCTAGGGCCAGAGATTTAGCTCAGTGGTTCCAGCACCTGCCTCACAAGCGCAAGGTCCTGGGTTCAATCCCAGTAACCACATACAATGCTGGGCATGGTGACTTACGCCCACCAGCCATCAATACCACATCCCACAGTGCCAGGCATGGTGGCTCACGCCTGTAATCCCAGCACTTGGGAGGCAGAGGCAGGAGAATTGCTGAGTTCAAGGCTTGCCTGGGCCACATAGTGAGCCGAGGGCCAGCCTGAACTACAAAGTGAGACCCTGTCTCAAAAAAAAAAAAAAAAAAAGATCCTAAATATTTGCCCTCCTGTGTACACTACAGGATAATTTATAAGAGCCAAGCAAGACATGGAAACAACCTAAATGTCAGGCAACCAATCAATGGACAAAGAAAGACATGTCCAGCCTTTAATAAAAGGAAAGTCTGTCACAAGATAATCGAATCTTGAAGACACTATGCTGAGTGAAATAAGCCAGGAACGGAAGTACAAATACTGTGTAATTCGGCTTATATGAGATATCTCAAGATAAGAGATATCTCAAGTAGACAAACTCACAGAAGCCGAAAGTAGGCTGATGTTGCCTGGGGCTGGAAGGAGGAGGAAATGGGGGCTTACTGTCTGATGCATATATAGTGTCAGTTACACTAGATGAAAATTCCTAGAGATGTGCTGTACAACATCATGAAAATAGCTAACAATATTATGCTGTGCCCTTAAACATTACGTAAGTAGAAAAATTACATATGTTTTAAACCGTTATTCCAAATAAGCCCACGTTTTGCAGTTCAAAATAGGCATACCATTTTGGTGGGCCACTACTGTACAGCTGTGATTCACCTGTGCTAGACAAAGTAGAGGACAGCTAGGATGGCAGGCATCCCACTTTGTTCAGGACAGCCGCACTTTTAGCAACGAAAACCCTGCCCCACCCCCACAAACTGATGCTCGATCACACTAACCCTGGCTCTGAAACACTGGATTTATAATACGGGATTTATAAAAAAGAAACCAAAATGTTAGATCGAATGTTGGAGAATTTTTCGGGATACTGAACCCTTCCGTCCAAATGTCAGACTGAGCCACGTATCAGATCTGACCCCCTTCAGTCTGATGCCTGTGCACTGGCTTGTGCGTCTGAATTTCAAAAGTGACAGAGATTCTGAGAGTGGACTCTGGAAATAGCATTCTGCATGGCGTGAGATGGAAGTAGCTCAATTTGTAAGAGGCAAAGGACATCTAAAGTGGCCATGTTCCTAATCTCCTTCACGCTGGCCCCAAAATCCCAACTTTCCTTGTCATCTCTAAAGATCTTCACAGTAATAAGTATGGGCTTCTAAATCCTTTGAGCAATAAACATCTTGGCTGTTAAGAAAAACCCTAAGATGCAGAGAACAAGCATTAAGTCTCAGGTCTCCTAAATTTCTTCTTTAAGCCTCCTAACCATCTCTTATACATTAGAAAGACGTTACCCCAAAATATCTGAGCGGTCAAAATATTTATTCATACCTGAAAGCCTTGGCTGAAGAATTGGTCAGAATTTGCAGAGCTCTGGAGAGTGGCGATTCACTTGGAGTTACTGCCACCTTGTATTTTTCCCATTTTGTTTCAGGGCGCTCGGATGTCACCAGTAGTGTCTGTTCTCTGCTGACTCTGGCTTTTTCCTATACAGCTGAGCATACCAATTACACGCCTGCATCTGCAGGTCGCTTCTGTGGAGCTCTTCTGCACACACCAATATAAAAATGAGATTTCAGAAAGAACAAATTTATGCTCACTGTCCTGGAGCGTGCGTCAACTCCACACATTAGCCCTTTGCTACAGTGTACTTGGCAGTGCTGTGTTTGTAACTTGCAGGAAATATTTAAGGTCCCCACTTCTAAAAGAAACAATACAGTCTTTCGGTGTAATCTTTTATGTGCTGAACATGGAGCACCAACAGCTAACAGTGGACACTGTGGCTGACTTTACCGACCAAGAGGATGGCCACTGTGTGGTAAAAATAGTGGGCAAGGAGTTGTACTTGTGAAGAATAGTTTGTATCATAGCTTAGAGTGGGTGGAAGGTATGGAGGTTTGCACCAAATAAAATGCAAGGAGTATGAGTTGGGAATTTCATAGAGACCTTACAAATCTAATTTAAGCCTTACAAGTTTACCCTTCGATCAGATTAATATTAATGGATGTGCCATGAGTTTTTAGTCACTGCATACCACACTTTCTCACTGTACAGATAAGGGAGCTGAGAAAGCCTTATGCTCAAGGTCACACGAGTAGGAAACCCCAGAACACAGATTCAAATCCTGATATGACTCCAAAGTTCATTCTTTCCACGGGGGTCACTTCCTAGGAGCAGAATGGTAGAATCATGTGCCCATTGCTCGGTAAGAGTTGTTGTGCTGAGTTATAATCCTCTACAATCCAAGTATGAGAGTCTCCACTGCACGAACATCTGTAATTGACAGCATCAGACTTAGTTTGGGGGCGTTTGGCTGGTATGGACTGGTATCTCATTAAGGAGTCAACTTAGAGTTGCTAAATTCTTTCAAGTATACATTATTACTGTCTACGAATTTTATAAAAAACTGCGTTTGAATGTGGCATTTTCATACATGCACGCCATATATTTTAATCAGTGGAATTTCCAAATCCTGATGGTTAGGCATTCTTCATATGTTTAT
Source organism: Thryonomys swinderianus (assembly GCA_004025085.1). Classification (NCBI taxonomy): domain Eukaryota; kingdom Metazoa; phylum Chordata; class Mammalia; order Rodentia; family Thryonomyidae; genus Thryonomys; species Thryonomys swinderianus. Next base: position 16,496 of record PVIC010002148.1, read on the forward strand.
TAGCTGTTACTATTTTCTCTGAAATGCTTGTTGAAGTCTTTTGCACATTTTCTGCTGAACTATGTTATTTCCTTTTCTGTAGTAGTTCTTTAGATATGCTGAGTACTAATATTATTCATTTACATATATTAGAAATAATTTCCCTAAGTTTGTGGATATATTTTGTTGGTACATTTTATATACGCATCATGATCACACTCAACATTGAGAATTTGTACCAGTACATGACATGGTTTAATTCTCATTTTTCCCATTCCCCTGTCCACCCCACAACTCCCCTCCTCTATATACATAAGCTTTGCTTCCTTTCTTTTTACCATCTGATTTTTTTTTCTTCACTTACCCCTATCCCCTTTTCCCTCTGAATATTTTCCATTTCATAATATCCATCATACATTTTAGAACTCATTTATATCTTCAGTTTCTCATATCAGAGAAAGATAGGATATTTACACATCTGTGACCTATTTATTTCATTTATGAATATGTACTCAAAGTATGTCCGTTTGAGTATAAATGACTCATGTATTGTTCTTTATGGCAGAGTAATACTTCATTTTATTTTTTTTAAAAACCCACATCTTCTTTACCCAGTCTCCAGTTGATGGGCGTTTGGGTTGTTTCCAAGATTTGGCTATGACAAATTGAGCTGCTATAAACATGAGGGTACATATGTCATTGTGATATGAATCTTTTAATTCTTTGTGTATACACCTAGCAGGGGAATAGTAGGGTCAGATGGGACCTCTAATTCTAGTGGTTGCACCAGTCTGCTTTCCCACCAGCCGTGGAGACGGTTCCTTCCTGCCCACAGCCTCACCAGCATTTGTTGCTGGTTAATTTCGAGATAGCAGCCATTCTTTGTGGTGTGAGATGAAATCTCAGAACTGTTTTCACCTGCATCTCTTGAATGACCAGTGATGTTGAATATTTCTACATATGCTCCTTAACTGCTTTTACTTCTTCCTCTGAGAAGTGTTCATTCATTTCAGATGACCATTTTTGAATTGGGTTTTTTAATTTGGGGGGCCGATTGTTAAGCTCTTTATATACTCTAAATAGTAGTCCTTTGAGAAACAGCTGGTAAAAACTGTGGATATATTTTAACTTTATGATAGTGTCTTTTGATGTTCTTCATTTAATAGTCAAATTTATCAGTCTTTTAGTACATAAATTGTGTTTTGTGACCTTTTCAAAAAAACCTAAAAATATCTGACTATATTCTTTCCACACCTGCTTAGAATTAGCTTTTCACATTTAAGTTTTTTATCTACTTGCAACTAATTGTATTTGGCTTAGTGGGAACCTGACTTTTTTGCTACCTTCCTACCTCCAACACAATTTCCTAGCTGTCTCACACTGTTTATTGAATAATTTTTCTTTCTCCCCTTGTCCACAATCCCACGTGCCATAAGCTAGGTTTCCCACTGAGGATCTCTTCCAAGCTCTCTTATTTTCTTCCACTGGTCTCTTTGTTTCTCCCTGTGACAAGACCATAATATTGCAACTATTTTTAGCTCTGTGTCTATTTCTCAACTCTCATATAAATTTGAGAAAGGGTAATAAATCTTCTACCCCCCAAATCCAGTTGTAATTCTGATTGGAATTGCACTGAATCTCTGTGATCATTTGTGGAGAGCTAACATTTTATATTACTGAGTCACCCTTTTATGAAAAAGGCATAGCTCTCAATTCATTCCTAGAATCCTTTTTAACAATTTCCTCCACACGATGTGTGCATCTTTCATTAGATTACTGAAAACTTCGCCATTTTCAAAAGCTAGTGATGTTATTAAAATTTAATTTTTGTATTCATTTTGTATATACAACTTCAGCAAACTATTAATTTAATTTGTATGGTGTGTATAAAAAACAATAGATTTTCTTAAAAAAAACATAAGATCTGGAACCAGTTGGCATGAAATCAAAGTCGTATGTCAGCATTGTTAACAGGGAAGAGATCATCCTGGATTCCAGCTCTCTACCTGCCCCCAAAGAAAGGAAAGACACAGTCCTGTGGGACACGGACCACCCATCATTACCGAAGATCCCATGTTCTGGAGTTCTCAGTGGAGACAGAGTTTTTGCAATCTCCGTGCGTGGCAGGGCACTCCGCCTACCTCATCCCATCTGCGCATGCTGCTGCTGATGGGTGGAAGGAAAAAGAAAAACCTAGAGAGACTCAGTATCTTTTTAAAAATCTGGTCCAGACCTCAGACTTCTTCCGAAATAAATGCCACACTATAAACACCAGGCATACAAGTCTATCATGGAAAACATTTTGAAGAGAAACAATACACTATTGTGTCTCACAAAGTTTAGGCCAAAATCTCAGTTGTGCATGTGTTTGTATTTAGAGAAATAAATCTGCCTTAACAATTCTTTAATCAGTGGCATAATAACTCAGAAGCTGCCATCTGTGGGCTTAATCATCTGAACACTGGGGGAAAAAAATCTGATGATGATCCTGAGGGAAAAGCCAGGAGGACAAATGCAGACCATGCCAACAAGACAACAAAAGAACTAGTCAGCTCATGCGATTGGCTGCACCAGTTTTTCAGCATTGTAGTATCTGCTAATTGATGGTGCTTCTCTCTTTTCTCAAATGCATTTTTTATATCACCCAGACGGGTTAAATGACTGATGCTTGACTCTAAAAGAATCTTCCAAGACAATTCTTACCTTTTTTTTTTTTTTTAAGGAAATGGTTATTACAAGTCACATTTCTCCTCAGGGGTCTGAGAAACCTAATAGTCCACAAGTTCCCAGACCAATTAGCCAGAGTTCCTGAGGACAGGATGCCAGTGAAATCAGCAATCAGGAAGGCCTTTCACTTTTCCATCACCGGGTCTAACTCAGTGCCTAGCAGATGCTAAGTATTCCAGCACAGTTTGTGAAACCCGTCTGCGTATCCTTTGGACAGTGCCTGCTGTGTGTCTAAAGTCGTGATATCTGTCTGGGTGATGGAAGCCTGTCGGGTTCATCACCACGCTAACTCTATGACTAAGGTGTGCAGTGGGCGCTGAAAGGCCAACATCTACACTTGAGCTGAATGCAGCCCGTGTGGCACACGAGCCTGTCCACCTTCTCTCCAGAGGAGGGCGAGAGCCTGGCAGGTGCACTTACGGAGTCAGGAACACAACAGTTAAGGGGAATCAAGAGGCCAAAAGGACCACACGCCACATGAGTCAGCAGCCCACTCACTGCCGCTAACAAGGTCCTGCTGTCCTGGGATGGCAAAAGCAGTGGACTGTAAGTGCGGCACAGCTTCAGAAGTTCCCTTGTCACGACCAGATCTTTGTCCACAGTCTGCCATGAATCACTAAGTACAAGTAAAAGATGACAAGAATAGAGAGTACGACAGAATTTTTGTTATGTGCCAGGCACGGTCCCAGTCCTTTCACGCACATGCGCACACACGGTCCTCCCTGAGCTCTGCCCTGAGACAGCCATGAGGACTGGAAGATGAAAGGGACCCGCCCCTGACTTCACTCACATCCTGCCCTCAGGAACTGTGGCTAATTGGTCCAGGAATTCACAGACTATTAGGCTTCCCAAAGCCCTTGGGAGACATGTGACTTCTAAGGTTCATTTCCTTAAAAAAAAAAAAAAAAAAAAAAAAAAAAACCTGGTAAGAACTGTTGTGAAAGATTCTCTTAGAGTCAAGCATCAATCACTTAGCTAGTCTGGGTGGTACCAAAAAATCCATTTGAAAAAAATTTTGTTCCAGGACCCCACAAAGATCAGAATCTGTGGATGCTCAGGCCCCTCACATAAACTAGCATAGTGTTTTTATATAATCTACGCTCATGTTTCAAATCATCTCTGGATTACTTAGTAACAGGTAGCACAACGTAAACTGTATGTAAGTACTTGTTAGTCCATATTGCTTAATGAATAAATGGTAGTCCACACATGGGAACTGGCGGTGTGATACAGTGTTTTCGATCTGCAGTCACGGAATCCTTGGATGTGGAACTGCAGGTACGGAGGGCTGAGTGACCATAAAGAATAAGATTCTCTTCCTCGTGAACCCTTTAACGTGGCTTGCAATGTCACTATCACTGAGGCTGTGTGTGAATACAACATCCTGTTCTGTCAAAGAAGCAGCTGTCTTTCATCCTTCTAAAAATTTCCTTTACTTCCAGAGGGAGATTCCCAAAGGGTCCCATTAGGAAATCCTCCCCTCACTGGAGACTCTACCTGGAAAAGAGATTAAAAAGTGAAGCATGAGCACGTGTTTAAAAGGCATTCCCTATGTCTTCCTGTGTCTCCTAAGAGTCAACAAGCAAATAAAACAAGTAGCCATCACCATGCAAATAAAATTGCATGAGAAGCTAAACTACAAGTTATAAACTTCACAGTCCCTGGTCTTCCCTTCAATCAATCAGACGGGCCCTCTGATAGGTGGCTGTCCCCTGTGCTCTTGGCAATACTGATCCCTGTGTGTCCCGGTGTATCTGTTGCATATGAAGTAAATAAGGCTCTCTGAAGACAAACTCAAAGACATGCCCCATCTGTCTGTCAACACAGGAATCAGTGGGAATAATGTGCCCCACCTGGTGTATTTCATGCCCCGGTGTAGACAGACATCTGAAAAATGTTGGCATCACTTATCAGTGGCCAAGGAGCACGAGGCCAGTCGCTGTGCACAGGGATGAGCTGAATGTTAAGCCAGGGATCTCTGGTGGCTCCCAGACTTTGCGTGTAAAGGGCCATTAAGAAATGCCAGTATTCACATCTCAGAGTGTGTGAGCCAATCAGTCATCGATAAGCACTGATGGAGAGCCAGAGTCCAAGCCCTACACGAGGGCGACAGAAGACAGAAGAACAGGAAGTAGGAGATGAGACAGCGGTTGAACTAATGATCTAAAAACAAAGATGTTGTGTCCAGGAACTAAATGATGTCCTTCTGCGGTCAGGAGCTCTGGTCTGCATCTGTCCAGGCTGAGATCGTCCACCCCACTCAGCCCGCAACACGGGGGGAGACACTGAGATGACGCGGACACAGATGCCACTGTGGTATGAACACTCCCTCTTCCTGCCACTTGAAGGAAGGAAATTCCGTCAGGACTGAGAAAAATCTATACACAAACTCGAAAGTTGTACAGACCTCTAAGCCTCGTAGAAAGGGTCATGTGAAAAATGTACATTTTTAAGGGTTGAAGTTCTCCCTGTTATTCCTCCTGGGTCTCTAGAGAGTGTCCAACATGCTCATGTGCCTTAGGGGTACCTGAATCTCAGACAAGTTAAGTGTCCTGCTTTGGGCCTTCTGGTAAACCTCCAGAAAAGTTGAGATAAACCAGGGGCCGGGCCACACCCCAGCACTGCCGTGGCCTGAGGGGCGTTGTGTTCCAATGCCTGGAAGGACTGACAAGAATACTGCCCTCCCAAGCTTTGACTGCTCAGCGGGGGTGGGGGGAGGGCTGGCACTCCCTTGCCCCTGGAGAGGTCACTCGCAGGAGTCACCCCTGCAGGCTCCTTTATTTCCTCTTCTTGCCTGATCCCTGTTCCCCCCACATACACTTCTTGAGAAGCAGCAGGAGGTGGTGGGTCTCTTCCCCTCCAATAATCACCCTAGCCCCAGCTCCCAGAAAAGGAAACCCCTTTTTAAACAGACTTTTTCCCCCCCTGCAATTATTGCCAGCATGGCAAAATGCTCCTCCACGTGATGGGAGGTCTAGTATCTGGCTCTTAGGAGATGATGTTTGTTGTTATTGACGAGCCCTGCCTCTGGGCCTTTGATCTCTGACTGCTGGCTTCCTGGGCCTCCAATCAGGACAGCTGATCTGACCAGAGGGTGTTTACGCTCAGGGGAACTGCCCCCCACGTATCCCACCCAGCCCCGCCCCCACAGCACCTGCACCTCCTGATCCCTCTGGGATGGATCCCAGCCCTCACCCCCACAGTGGGAAGAGATGCGCCAGGGGGCCAGGGACATTTGAGGCCCTGTGTTGTTTTTCTCTCCTCTTAAGTCACAATACCAGGCAGGCACTGGTTCAGGTTTTATACTCTCACAAGTGAGGTGGGAGTAGTAGGGTTACCGTTCATAATCTAGTCGTTCCCCCAAAGCTAAAAGCACTCAGCAGTGGGGCTTTTGAAAAGTGACTGAATTACAGGGCATTACAGCTGCGTGCAACATGAGGAGGTGGCATCTAAGGGAAAGACGCAGGTCACTGTGGGTATGACCTGAGGGGTGCATCTCCCTTCACACTCTGCTTCCGGTCCACCATGCTGTGAGCGGCTCCCTCCACCAGGCCCCTCTGCCACACTGTCCCTCCTTGGAGCCAGCAGGTAGTGTGAGGACTGGTACCCAACAAAGTAGGAGCCAAAATCCACCTGTCCCCCTTCAAGTCGTGGGCACTAGGTACTTTGTCCCAACACAAGAAAGTGACTGGAACAAACAGAATCGAGCTGGGGACTGGGGCGCTGCTTGATGAGAGCACTCCCTCTCTAGGCTTGATCCCCAGCACTGGGAAAATAAAGGTGTGAAGGGAAACTCGGGAAGATCTTAGGGAGTCGCCCTCCCCAGGGCCTCTTCTCTGTGCTAAGCAGTATTGCAGGCCCACCCAGCTAGTGGCACAGCTTGTGCACTGACATCTCCAGATGCATCACTGCCCACGTCTCTCCACGATGCCCCACACCTCTGCCCTGAGGGATGGCTGCAGAAACCTGGTTGTTATCGGTTGCATAATACGAGGGGCACCTGTGCTTCTAGAAAGCCTCACCAGCTGGCCAAGCAGCATGCCAAGTCTGAGGAGGGTTCACACACAGGGAAACCGGAGCAGGACAGGTTGGGTAACCTTCCAGACACCCGGTGAGTCACCAGCCAGCCGGCACCAGCCCTCGGCCTCAGGCCGCTTGTTCTCACCCTGACCTGCGACCTGCGGGTCCTGCCCGTTCGGATTCCGCGGAGTCCCTAAGGCCTTGCTCCTGCCGCTGCTCTGCCACTGTTATCCTTGGCACACAGCAGTGTATTGTTACCCAAGGCTCCGGGTCAGACGCTGGGAGAAGACACTTGGAACGAGACACCGCCGGAGCCGAGCAGGTGGGGTTTGGAAAGCGGCCAGTTGCCAGTCACAGGGAGACAAACTTTCGCCGCAGCCTCTCCGGTTTATGGATCCTGGTTGTTTGCCTGCTCGTTCCTGCAGGGTAGTGAGTGAGGAGGGAGCTTTGATCCTGTGCCAATCCTAGCACCCCTGTTTGCCCACAGAGGAAGCTACAGGGCCCAGGGCCGCCTCCCTCACGAACTCAGGCCCCTGCAGTGGATGCACCCCACGGCCAGGCAGCCTGAGGTGATGCCAGGCTTCGGTCTGGCCACCAGCGGGGTGGATGTCGGCTCCAGGAAGATGGCCTGTATCTTAAGCTGTGGGTGCTAGGGTTTCATGCACAGTTACTCTCTCGATAAGCACAACAGGTGACAGTCACAATGAGGAAACAACAAGAAGGATGGAAATCTCAGCACAGGCTGATGTGGCTGAGCCGTTCCCAGGCCCCAGGCCAGAATGGACTCCAGTTCGCCTGCAGGAAGCAGGTGAGGAGTGAGACGTCACGAGGCTATTTCTGACCCTGAGGATCCTATTTCTCTTTTTAGTCCCTCCCCAAGCCACTGTGGAGCAAAGCTTTCGAATGATGAACTGAGGAAGCAAAACTCAAAAAGGACAAGAAGTGGGGGCAAGGGAGAGACAATTCTCCAACTTGCCCACGACCCGGGAGGTGCCCTGAGGACTTCAGGGTCCCCAGGGACACACCAGAGGCGGAGACGTAATCTGTCCATAAAAACTCAAGCAACCTCACCAAAGACTCACAAACTGGGAGAAGCTGAAGATGCCACCCAGGCCCCAGGCTGAGCCTCTGAAACCCCAAAGCCCTTGCAGACGAACCCTAGCCTCGGTTTCCTCATCTGGACCGTGCGGCTGTGGTCTAGGGGAAAAGTCTTGTTCGCACTTAACATCCAGCGTCTTCCCTCAGGTGTCATGAGACAGCGCGTGTGTGAGCTTCGTGTTTTCCTTTCAGAGAAGTAATCGCCCATGTTCAGTCACGTGAGGACTCCACATCAGATCCCAAGGGGTCGGTAATGGCCTGTAGCACGTGCTGGGAGCCCTTTTTTGTCATTAATACACGTGGCACGAGAAGAGAAAGAACTTGAGTTTTCCAGATGAGAAAATGGAGAACCGGAGAAGCCCCAGGGCACGTTCACAGTCCCGGGGTGGGAAGAAGGGTCCACCCAGTCAGGCGGCCTTTCTAGGAAGGGGCGTCGAGAGAGAACGAAAACAGACGGCCCCTTGCGGTGGCTCTCAGTGACTCGTTCAGCCTCATCACACTCATTTCCTCTTCTCAAGACACACAGTGCAACTCCACTGATTTTAAGCACCATGAAGAAAAGGGCACCATGAAACCCAGAGAACCACATGCCTCGCAATGTAGAAATTGCTGCTCAGTGGGCAGAAACCTGAGAGAAATATTAGTGGTACCACCTTGATAGAAAGAAGGAATATTTCCATATCCCCAGACTCTTAAAAACAATTCTCTCCGTGAGGGCTTACATATATAATCCACAGCTGCCTTCACGGATTCTCTTCTTGGTGAAACTGTCAGAAAAGGGACGTGGGGAAGGAAGACAAATTGCTCTTCGCACATGTGCAGGGTGCCCCCACCTTCCTTCCGGGCCTCCCGCGTAGCCCCGGGCAGGCTCAGCTCACTTGTGGGGCAGGCGTGTCTCTGTAGGGCTCTGCGACTGGCCCGAACAGAACACACACGGGGCTCAGCGGCACAGCACTCTTGATTTACATATACACTTCAGGCTGCGCAGGAAGCCCAGAGCCTTGCGCATGGCAAACATGCAGTACCTCAGACACACATCCAGCCCAAGGAAGGGCTCTTTAAAAGGAAGACTCAAAGCCTGCTATGTTTCTGACTGTGCCCTGAAAAGGCCTACCACAACTCGACCAGGAAGCTCACTGGAAGTTTACAGAGACTGCGCCAAAGGACTCTGGCTGTAACTGAGAGTGGATTGAACTGATCTGGGTCAGTTGGACAGATGGATGGCGGAATACTGAGAGTTTTTTTAAAAACTGAAAAAGGCCACTCAGGAGGCTGAGGCAGGAAGATCTCAAATTCAAGCCCAGCCTGGGCAGCTTACCAAGAGCCTTACTCAAAATAAAATGTAGGGGCGGGAGATTTAGCTCAGTGGTTCTGGCACATACCTAGCAAGAACAAGGTCCCTGGTTCAATCCCGGTAACCTCATACACAACACTGGGTGTGGTGACTCACACCCACCAGCAAACAGTACCACATACCAGTGCCAGGCATGGTGGCTCACGCCTGTAATCCCAGCAGTTGGGAGGCAGAGGCAGGAGGATTGCTGTGAGTTCGAGGTTTGCCCGTGCTACATAGTGAGCTCAGGGCCAGCCTGAACTACAAAGCGAGGCCCTGTCTAAAAAAAACAAAAATAAAATGTAAAAAAGGGCTGGTAGCTCAGTGGTAGAGCACTTGTCTAGTATGTGTGAGGTATTGGATTCAAAACTCAGAAAAGAGGAGGGGAGGGGAGGGGAGGGAAGAAAGGGAAACGAGGAAGGGAGAGAAGGAGGGAGGGAGAGAAGGAGGGAGGGAGGGAGGAGGACAGGGTAAGGGCTGCACTATGTCTCTGGTAGAGCAAGTGTGTAGCATGCATAGGAAAAGGGGAGAGAAAAAGAGGGAAAGAAAGAAGGTGAAAAGGACAAAAGAGGAAGATAGAGAGGAAAAGAAGGAAGGAAAGAGAGAGAGAGACTGATTTTGGTTGTGTGCAGAACAGCTGTGTCATTAGCCAGGCTGCTGAGGCGCCCACAGCCCAGCCCGGGCAGACCTGGCACAATTCTGAGCGGCCTGCCTGTGGCTCCCGCTGCACAGCCTCGCTCAGCCGCACAGGCTGCCAGGGTGCGGGGCGCTGAGGGCGGCTCCAGAGCTCCCGCCCAGAGCTCCGCAAAGCCGGAAAACATATTTCCTCCCTGCTCCTCTCCTCCAGAAGGAAGAGCCCACCATCATTCCGGCCGCCTCACGAATGTCCTTCAACAGAAATGGCTCAGGCCCCAAACTCTGAGCTCACCAGCGCAGACAGGACGCGTTTCAAAACTACGCTATCATTCCAAAAGAATGTGTTATTCTTCCCCTTAGCAAAGAGGAAAGCCCCCTGCTTCGTTCATGTTCACAGAACCGCCATTACTGTCACCTAAGTATGGCCTGAGGAAATTCTAACTCTTGCTCCGCGAAGTGATAGTTCCTAGTCAGTTCTGGGCACAACATCCAACAGAGACTGTTGTCTACTCTGTCCCTAGCACAACTAGTTATGCAACCTGACATATGTTATATATGTAACTTAGAAAGTTCTAGAAATAAAGCCAATCACATAAGTCACTTTTTTTTTTTTTTTTTTTGAGACAGGGTCTCGCTTTGTAGTTCAGGCTGGCCCTGAACTCACTATGTAGCTCAGGCAAGCCTAGAACTCAGCAATCCTCCTGCCTCTGCCTCCTGAATGCTGGGATGACAGGCGTGAGCCACCAAATCCCGGCATTTGTGATACGGGGTACTGATTGCCAGTGGGCACACCCGGTATTATTGTATGTGATTACTGGGGATGGAACTCAGGACCCTGCACTTGCTAAGCAAGTGCCAGAAACACTGAGCTAAATCTCTGGCCTTAAAAGTTCTTTTCTTGTGCTGGGCGTGGTGGCTTACGCATGTTAAAGCAGAAAATTAGGAGTTGAAATTCTGTGTGCAGTATGTTATTGTATATTTGATTTAAAAATAAATTGAAAACATGAAATGTCACATAATCATCTTGAAAACTTACATTAGTGATTTAAAATTGATATATAAATCCCTGTATATAAATATATAAATCCAAACCATCTTTAGAAAAACTCTACCAAATGTTACCAGCCCAGTCTATGGAAACTCTTTCAGAGAAGAAAAACAAAGACATTCCCCAGCTCATGCAATGAAGTCAATATAATTTGAAATCAAACCAAATAAGAACAGTGCAAGAAAATAAAATTATAGGCCACATTCAATCATGAACCCAGATGTGAAATTTCTAAATAAAATTTTAGCAACTCCAACCCAATAGTGTATTAAAATAATAACAATTGTTATTGTATCCAAGGTATCTTTTTTGTGTGGTACTGAGGATCAAACTCTGGGCTTTGTGCTTACAAGATAGGTGCAGTACCAATGAGCTAAGCCCTCGGCCCCCAAGGTATCTTTAATGCAAATAATATAAGCATGTTAATGTCATGAAATCTCTTTATGTAACTTGTCCTTTAATATGAAGGACACAAGATATTAACTCAATGAATGTACAGAAAAAATTTCATAAAATTCAATTCCCAGGCAAAAAGAATTTAAACATTAGCAAACTGGGACAAAATCTTCCTTACTTTGGTAAAAAATATCTTTCATAACACAAACCAAACATCATATTTAATAATTAAATGACACAAGCATTGTCTTACAAAGTTGAGAACTGGCAAAGGTGTCTATGTCACTATCCCTGTCAGTGTGATGCCACACATCCTACTTAGAGTAGAACAAGAAACATCGGTGAGAAGAATGAGGATCAGAAAGACACAAATGGTCAGGATTCAGATCATACAGTAATATTCACAGAAAATTCAAAAGAATCCACAATGTAATATGCTTAGTAACAGACTTCACTTTGTAACATATCTCTCCATATAAAAAATCATACAGAGCCGGAGGGTTAGCTCAGTGGTTCCGGCGCCTGCCTCACAAGCGCAAGGTCCTGAGTTCGATCCCCGGTAACCACATAGAATGCCAGGCGTGGAAACACGCCCACCAACAATCAACACCGCATACTACAATGCCAGACATGGTGGCTCACGCCTGTAATCCCAGCACTCGGGAGGCAGAGACAGTAGGATTGCTGAGTTCGCGGCGGCTTGCCTGGGCACCATAGTGAGCTCAGGGCCAGCCTGAACTACAAAGCGAGACCCTGTCTCAAAAGCAAAAAAAAAAAAATCATACAGCCGGGCATGGTGGCTCATGCCTGTAATCCTACCACTCGGGAGGCAGAGACAGGAGGATTGCTGAGTTCAAGGCTTGCCTGGGCTACATAGTGAGCTCAGAGCTAGCCTGAACTACAAAGCGAGACCCTGTCTCAAAAAAAAAAAAAAAATCATACAGGTCAACGGCAATCAGTCAGAAAACATAATTTCTCCAAAGAGCAACCCATTCATAATAATCAGAAAAGAGCCTCAAGGTATTCTAGGAAGAATCCTAACCAACGATGTTGTTGCTTTTATGAAGAAAAATGACATGCTTCCTGAAAGGCAGTGAAGAAGCCTTGAGCAAATGAAGAACTATGACTATTTGTAGATATGAAGACAATATTCTTAAAGCTATGAATTCTAAAATTAATTTATAAATTCTAAGCAAGCCTAATGAAAATATTAATATGATTTTATGCAGAACCTGAATGGGTCAGAAAAGTCAAGAATAACAAAGACAAAGTATACTCTTGACTATCAAAGTAATAGTAAAACGACATTGGAACAGACAAAGAGACTGATGCACACAGATATTGTGGGAATGTGGTATGGCAGAGGATTCATGACAGATCAGTGACAATAAGATGAACTATTTAATAAACAGTGCAGACACAAATGACTACTTTCATACAGAAGATGAAATGAAATCATCACTTTTCACCAGCCACAAAAATAACCTCCAATTGCATTACAGTCTGAAGTACAAAAAGCAAGTTATTTGAACTATGAGGAAGAAAAGTAAGGAACTACCTTTATGAATGGGATGAGCAGGGGTGTTCGTAGGCCTGGCAGTAAAATGGAAGAATAGATGTCACTTCTGTATGCACAAAAGACAGTATAAACACAGATTAGGGGAAGATACTTGAAGTGAAACCACTTCGTAGAAAGCAGTTTACATTGCAAAGTTTAAAAGGGCTGCCTGCGAGGCTGGCCTTTGGCTGGCCTCAGGAGGGTGGATCGCAAAGGTTCTGACCGTTCTCAGTGCTGCTGAGAGTAGCTCCCTCTTCTAAACTACCTGAGTAAATATTGTGGTTCACGGCCGAACACCCGCTTTCCTTCTGCGAGTGTAAAAACTTTGGGACATGCTAGGTGAAGATTTCTTGCCGACCAATCTCTAATAAAAAACCATTTTTTGCTAGGGGAGATCACTGGAGATTGAATCTAGGACCTTCATACAGAGGAATATCCCTCTTCATTTGTTTGCTTGTTTGTTTGAATTTTGAGATAAATCTAAGTGGCTAAGCTGCCCAAGAAAGGCTTGAACCCTATGACCCTCCTACCTCAGCCTCCCAGAGTGCTGAGATTACAAGGATGCACCCCCACGGTCTGCTTTCCAGTAAAAATCCTGGTCACAGAGTTTCTAACGCACTTCTCTGCTAGACAACACATCACATGTACAGTCATTATCAGATTCTGGAAGAGTTGTTTCTTTTTTTTTTCTTTTCTTTTTTTTTTTTTTTTGAGACAGGGTCTCACTTTGTAGTTCAGGCTGGCTCTGAGATCACTATGTAGCCCAGGCAAGCCTCGAACTCAGCAATCCACCTGTCTCTGCCTCCCGAGTGCTGGGATGACAGGCATGAGTCACCACACCCAGCACTGTGGTATGTGGTATTGATTGCTGGTGGGCGTGAGTCTCCATGCCCAGCATTGTATGTGGTTATTGGGGATCGAACTCAGGACCCTGCACTTGCGAGGTAGGCGCTGGAACCACTGAGCCAACCCTCCGGCCCAGGAAGAGTTGTTTCTTGTGGGTCTCTCCTGGGAGAAGACTCTCAGAAGATCATCTTGGTTTCCTTGGGACTTCACATGCTCTAACGTTTTTCCCTTTGCTAATTATTCTATGTACATTTCCACTGTAATAAAACTTAGCTCTATGACACTATATATACATATATATATATATACAAATATTTAAACATATATCCAAATAGATAGATACATAGATAGGTGACAGACAGACAGACAGATAGATTAGATAGATAGATAGATGATAGATAGATAGATCTCCAAATCCCATGCGCCTCCTAAAGAACCACAAAACCTCAGAGAGGTCTTGGGGGATCCCCCAGTACAACCAACCCAAGATTTACCTGCAAAATAAATGGAGGTGAAAAGGACAAACTATGAGGGGGGGGAAAAAGGAACAAAGGAAATGACCAGACTATTCCTTGATGAGAACCTATAGCCAATAAAACTATGAAAAGAAATTCAATCTAAACGAAAGCAAGATTTTCAGTCTTTACCCGACTGGTAAAACACTAAAGTCTGACATAGAGAGTGGTGGGAAGATGGTAGAGAAATCATTTTGGAGAACAATCCGTCAACATCTAAGTCAAAAATGTGCACATGCTGTGAACCAGCCCGCCCCGTGAGCAAGAGAGGTGTGAGGCCAGCTCACAAGTCCTGTACAAGGGTGTCCACTGCAGCAGCACTCAAAGTAGGGACACACTGGGAAAAGGCCGGTGTCCATCCAAAGAAGAACAGAAAAGGAAAAACACGCTGCTGTCACTCGTTAGAGTTTCACGGTAGTGAAACTAAATTGGTAGATCAAATTTTGAAACTAACGTCCAGTTCTCTATTGACCGGTACAGTGTGCTATGATTGTGAACACTTTTCAAAGAAAAAAAAAAGTACAGAAATACACTTTACTCCTATGTACAAGACATACAGGTATACGTAACAGGACAAGAGGCTAATTTTAGTCATCTCTAAGGAAAAAGAGGTATAATGGAACAAGAGGGAAAGGGGAAGTGAGAAACCCTCAAAAATTACGTTGTATCACACTAAAGACCATATCTGAAGTAAATATGGCCACACGTCACATGTGGATGGATGCATGGATCATAACATTAATTTCTGTAGATCTACACTTTCTAATTATTTCATAGTTTTGGATCATAACATTAATTTCTGTAGATCTACACTTTCTAATTATTTCATAGTTTTAAAACACTGGTAGAGAATAATGTTTGACACAGATAGTTAGAAGACTTTCTATTAGGCAAGAAAATAGTATTTGTTCAGTTTCACAATAGATCAATTTACAGATACAGAAGTTAAGAGATAGAAGTGGTTCCGGCGCCTGCCTCGCAAGCACAAGATCCTGAGTTCGATCCCCGGTAACCACATACAATGCTAGGCGTGGTGACTCAGGCCCACCAGCAATCACTGCCACATACCACAGTGCCAGGTGTGGTGGCTCACATCTGTCATCCCAGCACTCGGAAGGCAGAGGCAGGAGGATTGCTGAGTTCAAGGCTTTCCTGGGCTACATAGTGAGCTCAGGGCCAGCCTGAACTACAAAGCAAGACCCTGTCTCAAAAAAGAAAGAAAGAAAGAAAAGAAATAGAAGTTAAGATTGCCTTCAGGCCAAATGTCAGTATTATTATAACCTGTCTTGTACAAGCTCCAAAACAAAGTGTTCATTCCCAGGCCAGTTCTGGGGATTCAGTATCTAAATTATATTGTCTCAACCTACAACCACAAATCAGGAGCTGACATATGTGCACATTATTGTAGCGAGACAGGAACCCCATTGAGCAATTAAAACTCATCTCCCTCCACTAAGTTACAGATGCCTCCTCCACTGCCCCTCCCACCCTCAGACTTTACCAAGCAGCAAGCAAAATCATCCTTTTCTGACTTCAGCCTGTCTCTTTCCATAGTAACCTGCAAGAACTCCAAAGATGGGAAATCTCTATAAAGGCTTCTTCAATGAGGGAGAGAGAGAACGTATTAAATTTATTCACAGCCCGGCAACCGGTTCCCATTTGGGGTGTAGACCGATTTATAAGTTGATTTCCCCACAGTGCCATTTAGTGTCTGTTTCTATAGGAGAACGAAGGTCAGAGACATTGACAGGTGTCTCACACAAAAAAGAGGAAGGAAACATAGTCACAAATCAAGTTCAGTTTAAACTGCTATGGGGGATAATGTGGCCTTCACTCAAAGAGGTTTTATGGGGAGGTTTAACCATCAAAGCGACGAAGAGGTACGTGGGCCTAGGTCCCTGTTGGGAAGCGCACAATAGCCAGTGTCCAGTTTCTAGCCAAATATAAGGGTCCTCCTGGGTGAACTGGTGCTCTAAGCCCGTAGGGAAGCACAGCGCGAAGCTGGCAGACGCCGAGAAGCCCAGAGAGCGACTGTGGGGCAGGCGAGGAGCCCAACGCCTCTAGTGACCCAGTGCTGAACCCCCGAGCGCAGCTGCCACACAGGGTCTCTGCTGGCGAGAGGGCGGCCGGTGACCCACACTGCC
This sequence comes from Thryonomys swinderianus, assembly GCA_004025085.1. Classification (NCBI taxonomy): domain Eukaryota; kingdom Metazoa; phylum Chordata; class Mammalia; order Rodentia; family Thryonomyidae; genus Thryonomys; species Thryonomys swinderianus. The sequence goes on from PVIC010002148.1 coordinate 32,796, forward strand.
CACCAGGCCACGTCTCAGCCGCACGCTCAAGCTCCTCGTGACGGCAGACCCTCATCACAGGGGGAAAGGCACGTGTCCTAGCTGTACACTTCAGACGCGCGATGCAGCCATCTGAACGTGCGTGGCCGTCCGCGTGGGCACTGGTGGTGGCATGACCCACAGAAGCACTTCCCCCCCTTCCTGGCCTTGTGAGACGGAGGAACCAGAGCTAACATGGGCCCTGCCGAGCCGAGGGCATCTGCTGTAATGTCTTCTTGCAGAGTTCAAATGAGTCCAAAGAGCCAAAACAAGAAAGGGAAAGGATTCTAAAGAATGTGGCCACAAAACACAAGGTGGGACACAGGCTCCTCCCTCTGCTCCCCTTTTCTCCAAACAGGTGAGTTTTGACCATTCTGGGGACAGAATGACTTGACTTGAGGTGGCCGGTATTGCTTCACTGTGTCACGCTTCCTGATTTTCCAATTAAATCCAAAACTGAATGTCCAATCTTCAGGGCCCTGTAAGTCCCCTACTCAACTCAAATCCATTCACATCGGTCCCCTAGCGCTGCCCCCACGTCACTGGGCCGGCCCATGGCCACCGCCCAGCCCACGCCCTCCGCCCTGGCCAGCAGTCCTCTCTCCGCCACCTGTCCTGCCTCAAAAACGCACTAATTTAGAAGCATTGCTCAGTGGTAGGGCATGTGTGTGGCATTTGTGAGACGCTGGGTTAATCTCTGTCCCTAAAAATCACTTATTCATATTCACCCAACCAATTAAAAGTATAAATATTTACTAAAATCTCATGTAGCCAGATTGGCAGGCCCTGGAAGGAGCACAGAAATAAAACAGTTTCCATCTGGAACAGTCTGGCTGTACCTTTACCCCCAGCACCTGTGTCAATGCGGTGACACATAGCTTCAGAGAGAGAGAGAGAGAGGGAGGGGGAGAGGGGGAGAGAGAGAGACAGAGAGAGAGAGAGAGAGTGCGTGTGTGTGTGTGTGTGTGTGTTCTACCCTTACATGGGAACTTTTCACGGACCATCTACTCAGATGGGTTCCAAAGAACCCAGCACGTGTGCCCTCTAGCCACAGAAAAGATCCCACAGGTGTGATATTCATGATATTTAACAACTTTGACGGTATGGATGTTAAATGGTCAGAATGTATTCATTCCTTGTTGACTGTGGGAGACTGGGAGTGGGGGGGTGTCTGTCCATCTGTCTCCCCAGGGAGGAGGCCCCGAGCTCTTACTGGCGGGTGGGAAGGTGTGAGGGCTCGGAGAGGGGCAGCGGCCACTGACCAAAACGTGCGGTGCAAAGATTTCAACAACCAGTGCGGCTGTTCGCCAGCTGTCGGTTACCTAGCAGCGCACCAGTTGTGGACGCTACTGAAAATGAAGAGGGCAGGACAACAGCACCCCTTGCCCCCCGGGGAAACTGATTCCGAAGAGCACAGCCTGCAGCCCGTGCACTCAGGTCTGGGCTTCTGCCCAAAAACTGGAACTTTGCCAGGAGGGGTCTTTACAAGAGTGACATTCGGAGAAGCAAACATTCCAGCACCTTTAAATCCTCTCTTTATTCTGCCATGATCTTTTGGGGTCGCCCCCCCCCCTTCCTTTTAAAGCGCTGGAGGTAGAACCCAGGGCTTGAGGCATGCTAGACGAAAGCCCTGCCCCGGGCCCCACCCTCAACCTAGGCTACAAATCTTAGCTACACCCACCACCAATCCAGAAAGCCACACGGGTTATTCAGCAAGCCTTCTGAAGGTCTGGAGTCTGCAGACAAGGTGGAGCCAGGCGTGGGAAGGAAGAGCTTCCCAGAGCCCTGCCCTCTGCTGAGCACCGTCAGTGTCTCGCACCACCCGTTAGCACAGGGCTATCGCAAGGCTCAGCATTCCCCCGCTGGGGACGTCGCTGAGGATGGCAGTCCACACGGTGAGGGCCTCGGTCCATCAGGAGGCCATCATCATGGTATCTCAGGGTCCAAAGCACAGCAGACAGACTGGGCAGTGAGGGACAAAGACCACTCAGATGGGCACCAGCAGAAGGTAGGAACGGTTCTGGCATCTGTAGACTCCCAGCCCCACCACTTAGATCCAATCTGTTAACAGTCATCTCTCCACCAGAATTTTTGCTGTCACTGTTGCTTTTCAGACAGGATCTCTCTAGGAAGTCCGGGCTGTCCTTGAACTTACTATGTAGCCCAGCCTGGCTTCAAACTTCTGGTGCTTCCCAAGTGGTGGCATTATAGGCATGTGATACAACACTGGCTCCAAACTTCGTTTTTTATTCTTAATTTTTTGTCAACCCACAACCTAGTTCATGTGTTTCAATACCTTTTAGATATAAAGAGCAACAATGAATCTCAGAACTAAAGTTACTAAAAAAATCTCAAGAAGCAGGAGTTGGGACTGTAACTCATTGGCAAAGCACTTGTCTAGTACGTGGGAGGTCCTGGGTATGATGCCAGCACTACACAGAGAAAAACCCAAACACTCATCCTTTCATGGATTTTACTGCCTGTTGCAGAAGAACCAGTTCTCATGGCAAAACTCCAGGTATCATTCCGTATTTCTTAAGAAATATCTTGAACTGCCTAAAAACAATGGAACAAACTGGCTTATAGAAGAAAATACAAAACGATACTTGGAAGGATTTTTCTTAGACAAAACGTGAAAAATGCATACACAACATAGAAAAATATAGGCAATTCTGACTAAAGTTAAAAACTTATATAATAAAAACTCTGAAACATGGTGAAAAGACCAACCACAGAGGTAGGGGAAACATACCACACACGTTACTAACAAAAAATTACTGTTTAGAATACAGAAAGAACCTCTCACTCAGGAAGAACAAGACCAGCACCTAATAGGAAAATCATTCAAGCTTGTGAGCAGGTAGTTAATGGGGGAAACCCCCAAATAGTGTATGCAATAATGACCAATCTCAGGAGGAATTAAGGAAATGCTAATCAAAACAATGAAGTGTAACTTCTCATCCATCTCATTGGCAAATATTTAAATTTTGATAAGATCAGGTGCTGGCAAGAGAGAAATGGTGGGTGTGACCGCTGGAACAAGACTCTGGAGAGCAGTTTGGCAATAATGAGAAGTTGAAATCATGTACATTTATGACCTGACAATTTCTCTCTCATTTTCTATGTCAGGAAAACTTAACTTCCATGATATAAACCATTATATGATTTTCATATTTCTATGATACACATATATCGTAGAAAACCCCCACATAGGTGCAAAAGACGATACACACAAGAATGTGCACAGAAGCATTCTGGATAACAGAGAAAAAAATGTCCCAAGTGTTGACCAACAGCAGAAATAAATAAGCCACATTTACACAGTGGGATCCATGCAACAGCTGATACTATACTCGTGTGATTTTAAATAAATTTCGTAAGCATATTGTTAAGTGAAAAAGCAAACTGCATAATGTTATACATAGTATATCATTTTCATGCACCTTTTTTCTTTTTGTGGTACCAGGAATTGAATGTCTCAACACATATAATTCATATAACTTACATATAATGCCTATAACATGTTGTTATATGATATTTTGCTATCTCATATTATTATACCTATTTAGATACATTTTATACTTATAACACTCAAATTGGAACATGGGCACAGAAATGGTTAGTATAAATTTCTTTAGAAGTTATGACTTCTGAAGTACAGAAATTGGGAGGAAAACACAGGCAGCTTCTTCTAAATAAATATTTATCATTTCAATTCTGTCAAATAATATGGGATCTGGCCAGGCGTGGTGGCTCATGCCTGTAATCCCAGCACTCGGGAGGTACAGACGGGAGGATTGCTGAGTTCGAGGCTTGCCTGGGCTACATAGTGAGCTCAGCGCCAGCCTGAACCACAAAGTAAGAACTTGTCTAAAAAAAAAAAAATAAAAAGTAAAACTAAATAAAATAATAAAAATTAATGATGACTTTCCAGATACTGTTTTAAATCTAATAGGTGTTTTTCTCCTGTATTTTGAGCAAGAAAAGATATGCCAAGCAGAAGGAATGATAATAAAAGCACAGAGGTTCTAGAAGACACAGGAAGTTTAAGGAATGATGTATTAATTTTCATTGCAAGAACAAAATACTTGACGTACTGAAATTAAAGGAGAAGAATTTAAGTTTCCTTCTGAATCTTGGCTTCAGGAATTTTAGTGCAGAAGAGAATCATGGAGGAAAACTATGGACCTCATCATAGCCAGGAAGCAGACGGGGACAAAGAGCCAGAGGAAAGATCGATCATCAGCCACAGCCCAGCAATGCACCTCCTCCAGCCAGGACCACCTCCTACAGCTACTCAGATCATGAACTCACCAATGGGCTAATCCATCCATGATGAGGTTAACACGCACATGGTCCCTTCACCTCTCTAGGCCCCTGTTCTGAATACATGAGCCTGTTAGGGCACATTTTAGATCAAACTGTACCAAAGACCAACCAGTCCCCACTGTCCAGAGGAGTTGGGTGAGACTGGATGAGTTGAGAATGAGCTCAAAGTCCAGCCAGGGAAGCTGAAGTTGATTCCCAAAGCAAGTACCATCAAGACACTGCTGCTGTTGCTGTTGCTACTGCTACTGCTCCTGCTAAGCACCTGCCTGCTGTGGCTACTCACCTTGGGCATGCACAATCTCTAGCACTGTCCATGCATACAAGGTGGACCAGCTTGTGGTTTAGATCTAGAACTCTCCCAAGAGCCTCAGATGCTCCAAAATGGGACTTTTGGAATATGACTGGGTCATGTGAACACTGTACTCACTGGTAAGCTAATTAACCCATTGCCGAGTTCATGGTTGAATGTGCTGTTAGGAGGCCGGCCCTCTGTTGGACAAGGTGGATCCCTAAGGACATTCTTTTGGATATTATTATACCTCTCTCTGGCTCTACTTTTCTCTCTGCTTCACGGCTGCCACAGGTTGAGCAGCTTTCCTTTGCTATGTCCTTCTATCTCACCATATCTGGCTTGGAGCCACCCAGCCATGAACTGAACCCTCTGACACTGTGAGCCAAATGAATTTCCCCTTTAAATGGAAGGTATCAGACATTTTTTTCCCAGGAATCAGAAAGAGACTAATATAGGTAAGGGAGGGTTTGGGCCAGCTGTTGTCCCACCCCCAGGACTGACCTATCAGAACCTATGAGGCCCTAGGAGCTGTCCCTCAGTTGAGGCACTAAAGTACTGCCATTCTGCTTGTCCCTCTTTCTTCAGTGAGAACTCATGCCCAACATTCCACCCTTCTCCCACTCAGACCCAAACCACAGACTGTGGACCTCCAGCCTCCATGCTTTCTGGACACCAGCTTTTCTGCTTGGTCCGCTTTGGTTAAATGGGTCTCTACAACCTGCCAGCTGCCCTCCGCTTCCTGAGTCACGCTTTGTGGCTTTCTGCTAACCCCAGTCACCATAAACACCCCACCCCCTGGCTCCCTGCCACTTTCTTTGGAAATGACACTGCCAAATCCTTCAGGGCCACACTGACAGTAATGGGTAACAGTGAAACAGATTCTTCACCACTCATTATAATTTCCTGGCAGGTGTATCTGACACAAGGAACAGCTGCTTCGTATGGTTCAGCAATACCTTTTCCCAGTCTGGCACCCTCCAAGACCCAGTGACAGAAGAAAGTGGAGATCCAGGGCCCTTAAAGACGAGGCTGGGCAAGGAGCTTGGGATGGACCGTAGTCCCCTCTCTTGGGACTCAGGGAACAGAGGGAGCAGCGCCTTTCCATCTACTCACTCACATACACCTTCGCCCTGGGGTTCTGACCTGTTCTGGCTTCCCTGGGCCACCTGGCCCACGGTGTCCATCCCGGTGTCCAGCAGATACCAGGGCCTTCTGGATTCCTACCCTTTAGTGTTTCCTGCCTCCTCCAGCTTCTCTAAAGACATTATTGCTTTGTACATTTAGATTTTTCCTTTTCAGTGTAGGACATGAACTCAAACAAGCTCTCCACCATTGAGTTCCACCTCCAGCCCACCAAGGACCTTCTGACAGGACTACTCATGACAGCTCCCCATGTTGCTGGTAGACTCAGCTTCCATTCCACTCACTTCTGACCCTACTTTTGGCAGGAATGTTAACACCTATGAGACCTCTCTTACCTTTTAAAATTTTCCCTAGGAGGTAGAGATTAATCATTAAGCCCAGGAATCTTAGGAGAATAGTACATTCTCCACGGTAATTTTATACATGTATATATTTGCACCTTACTGTAAATACACAGAATTTAAAGTTCCCAGATTTATAAAATAACAAATGAATTCTGCAAACTCTAGGTAACAGTTTCCAGGACTCTCACATGGAAGTGTGTACACAGAGGTGCACTTCTGCAATTAATTCTGCAGGTTATATCTGACTTTCCTCCTCCCACAAAAAAAGGAAAATAAGGGAAAAACATGCTTATTATCATAAAATTGTAAGAGTCGGATGGACTTGGAAAATCACCAGGGATTGGAATAATTCCTAAAAATCAAAAAGACAACATAATTTTCACAGGAAGTGAGTCTAGTGACAAAGGAAAGACGTACTGTCAAGAAAGCTTTTAGAAAGGAAAACACTAGAACTAGAAAAGAGGATTGTAGGGCCAGAGATGTAGCTCAGTGGTTCCAGCACCTGCCTAGCAAGCGCAAGACCCCTGGTTAAATCCCAGTAACCACATACAACAATACTGGGTGTGGTGACTCACGCCCACCAGCAATCAGTACCATATACCACAGTACCAGGCGTGGGGGTTCACGCCTGTAATCCCAGCACTCGGCATGCAGAGGCAGGAGAATTGCTGAGTTCCAGGCTCGCCTGGCTTACATAGTGAACTCAGGGACAGCCTGAACTACAAAGTGAGACACTGTCTCAAAAAAAAAAAAAAAAAAAAGAGGATTGTAACTATAACCCTAATCATCTGGTCAAGCATGTTCTACTCACCTACTGTGGCATTTCGCCTAAAATTTTGCTTAACGTCAATGCAAAGAATAAATTCAGTTTCTAGTATATCATTAAAATGTAGCTCTTCTGGAAAATGATTCAGATGGCCATTTTTAGTAGCTCATGACCTTTTCTATTGATATTTGCTTTTGTTTTTCTTGTGCAAAATCACTATTTTCTGTGGGATTTCAGCTTGATCTCCCCATGGAGGAGAGAGGACTGTGAATCATCCTCAGGGAAACAACCCAACTGCATTTTGCCTGTCTTTCTCTGGGCACCATGAGCCTCTCACACACAGGTCACCCTAAGATTCTGCAAGCAAAACAAAGGCATGGCAGGGGAAAGAGAAAGGAGGTAGCAAGCAACAACCTTTTGTTGTACGGTAGAAAACAAGTTGGGATAAGAAGCCAAGACTTGATACAAGGGCTCAAAGTCAGGTCCGGTGTTTACTGATCCCCAGACAGAGCAACAGAAATTGAAAGTAAGTATTCAGAATCCTCTTGCAGCAGCATGAATGATTCCATAACAATTGCTCGTATTATAAGTTAGGGCTCCTGTTTTTGTACATCTTCTAGGTTTTGTTTGGCTTTTAGATTTTCTATGCACTTTTATTGTCTGTTACCGATGTGTTAGTCCACGACATATTTTGGAAAATTGTAAATCCTGGTCCTTTATCACGTTTTGAGAAGCACTGCTTTATATGGCCTGTCAATATTTCAAAGATCAGAGTTTTGTGATTCTCAAATAACAACATTCTCATCTGCAAAGAAATGTGAAAATTCTCTGGAATAAAGAATGCAGAGAAACATGTTTCCAAAAGCTGGAAGGAGTCAACCAGGAAGCCCCACTGAGGCTTTTTGTCCTGATGCCTACGGGCCCCTAGGCCTGTAGCTTCAGCATCACTCTCCACTGGGGGCCATCTCACTAAGCTGGGGGACTGCGCTCCCCACAGCTGGGCGGTCCCTGGCACTGTTCCCCACCCAAGGCTTCCTGGGTGCTAGAGAAGCGATTTCCCTCGTAGCAAGAACTCATCCCAGATGGCTTCCAGGAGCCAGTGATACCTTACAATTGGCGGCAGGAGGGCAGGCTTGTGAACAGAGAAACACAACGCGCCATCTGGCCGCAGAGAAGGGAGGTTAAACGCTCACATCTGCCGGAGGTTCTCATGTGGTGATGAGCTTTGGGGTGCACTGTAGGAGATGGCACGTTACCACATCTGTCTAATCCAGGCCCTGCTTTTGCCAAAGAAGAAAGACATCACCAGCAGCAGCGACACAGGAAGAAAAAAGGGGGACAAAAGGGAGGATGGTTGGGAAGAAAGAGGAAGAGAAAGAGGGAGTGAAGCAGGGAAGGCCAGGAGGAGAGGGGATTGGGAAATGCCTTCTACGGAGAGCACAATCTGCCCTCCGAAGAATGCTGCTGCTTTGTAAGCCGAAGATGGCCCGTGATCATTTCTGACCGGGCACTCAGGTCCCAATTCTGCCTTCAGGAATCCTGGACTGTACCCTGCTTTTCTGTCTGCAAAATGAGGGTACTGAGCTACGTGATCTCATTCTTACCTCTTTATTAGGCCCCTAACATGAGCCACGCATGGTGCTCTGGCCCAGAAACACAGCAGGGGGCAAGCAGAGAGGGTCTCCATCTGCCAGCCCCTGCCAGGGACCCAGCACCCCCCGCCCAGCAGTATACGCTCTAATTTCCACCCTCACATGTTTGTAGCTTTACATTTTCTTTTCCAGAGTAGGGAAAACTCAAGCATCATGAATTAACAAAATAACAAATACGCTTTCTAAAAACTGACCGTATCAATTTGATAATTTATATAGCAAATTAAATTCAGAACTATTAACGTTATTGGTTTGCAAGGAAATTACTCTGAAATGAATTCAAACAGCAGAAATCCTACAGCTCACGTACGCGTGAGGACGTTCTTGAGGGACTGTCAGGTGCGTCCCAGACACAGCGCTAAGGAAGCTATTTCCCACGCATACCTTTCATCTGCTCAAGGCTGTGACATCCCCATTTCACAGTTAGACACAGCTGGTGCTGAGTAAGATTAAGACCAACTGGCCCCAAGTTCCTCACCTGGTAAACAATAGGTCCAGGGTGTGAATTCAGCACTTACCACGCTCAGAACTCTGCTCGCCTCACATCCTGTTCCCCACGCGTGTTTCACCAGCAGCTCATACTACTTAGGGAAGGTGGTCGCCGCGTCTTGCTCCAAGCGCTGATGCAAATGACAACCCCCTCTTTACTCACCTGTCTCAGAACTGAGCACATGGTTCCCATTTAGCACAGCGACTGGGGATATTTTAAACTGTGCTCTAGTTTATTTAAACTATCATAGCCAAAGTTATTCAATACTCTGCGGGCTTTTTTCTTCTCTATCCTGAACACACTTCTTAGCAGAAATTAAAAGGCACATCTGCTTGAACCAGCATGAATTTTCACTTCGGCAAAGGACACCTACCTTTAATTAACTGTGGCCTTTGAAGCACAATCTTAAAGCAAGTAATAGTCTAATTTACAAAAATCTAAACTTTGCAAGTATTTTTTCTAACACAGCGATTGCTGAGAAAGGCTAGCGATGCCCCTTCCACAGACAATTAAGTCCAGTGTAGGAAGAGGGAGTGGGGGACAGAGCGACAGTGTCAGCTGACACTTTCTGGTTGTCTCACAGGCAAGAGAGCGGGGAGCAGACCGCAGGCACAGACCCTGCCTTGGGGAGACACGGGAAGCCGGGCCCTGTCCCGCAGAGCGGGCCGCTCACCGCCGGGTGTCCGACAGACTGGCTAACTGACAGCGCCCAAGGCTGCTGGTGGAGGACACTGCTTTAACACAACAGGCTTTTATTCTCTTAAAAATGCTCAGGGCAGGCTGGTGTTGCAAGACTGGCAAAGGTGCCCCCTGCTGAGCTCATGCAAGTCAAAGCTTTCGGTCAACCGGGGACTTCACAGCCGAATACATGACGTGCTCCTGGCCTTCCCTCTCTGTGGGCCCCAGGAAGAGGACCTTCCCATGTGGCGAATGAAGCATCCAGAGCCAGGCGGCCAACATGCTGGCCTGTCCACACATGGCCAGGAAACTCAGCCGCCTCAGCAGTAACGCTACTGTCATGGGGACTCCTCTGTCCATCCTTCAGCGACTCCTCACAGCTCGGAGGGTCAGGGGCCACCGGGAAGCAGTGCTCAGCTGAGGCTGCCAGCCAGGTGTGCATGAAGTTGTGTGTGTTTAGATGACATAGAACACACCTGGGCAGCCCCCAGGAGTGCTCAGGTGCTTACTTAAAAGTACAGAGGGAGAGTCCAACCAGATGATACAGAAGTCCCTTCACTGAGAAGCAGGTCAGGAAACAGGCCATTTTCATTCCTGCATTTTCTAATAAACTAGTATCACTCAGAAAGCAATGTCTATTGCACCAAGCACGATATGGAACACTCTCCACGCATTATCCCAGGAAATCCCCACAGTCGTCTTCTGAGACAGGCACTAATACACTTGTGCAAATCAGCCTTGTATCACAGAAACACCTGGGCAGGACGATCAGCTTACAAGAGGAACAGTGCATATGGGCTAACGGTTTGGGAGGTGTCAGTCCCTAGTCAGTCGGCCTGTTTGCTTTTGGGCCTTCGGTGAGGCAGCTGATGAGATGGAGCATTCAGCAGAAGCTGCTCACCTCGTTTCAACCACCAGGTGAGAGACAGAAAAGGAAGGGTCAGGATCCCTGCACCTCCTCCAAGGACACCCCCTCATGACCTCACTTCCTCCGCTAGGCCACACCCCTAAGATTTCTACCACATCCAATAGAGAATCTTAAACACACGAGCCTGTGAGATCCAGACTAGCACAGTATCACCATCCACTTTACAGACTGATATTCAGAGTCTGTGTCTATGATTGGTTAAGGGATAAAGAGAAAAAAGGATAGGTGGGCAGAAGGAAAGTGGCAGGTAGCAGATAATGGATCTTTGATCTGAATGGACATATAAGAAGAGTCTTCAGTGCTTCTCACACTTTACTGCACATGCAAATTGCATGAGATATTAAACAATGCAAACTTTAAACCACATATAGCAGTGCATAGCTATACTTCAGCACTCTGGGAGGCTGAGACAGGAGAAGCTCAAATTTAAATCCAGCCTGAGAAATTTAGCCACTTTCCAAGATGCTGTCTCAAAATTTAAAAGTTTTTTTGAAAAGAGTTGGGATGTATCTCAGTGCTAAGGTCCTGAGTTCAAGCCCCAATATCCAGAAAAAAAAATATCAACACAATTTTTTTTCCAGTGGGTTTAGAACAGGGCCTAGAATCCTTTTCTAACACAAGCCCAGAGGATATCTCATTGTTGGTATCACTTTAAGCAGCAAGTACTACTAATGAAGACAAGGAAAATCACTGTGTATACAACATTTCACATCAAATTTTACAAACCTGAAAACAAGATCTCTATGTCATTCTGTGACTTTTCTGTAGGGTAGAATATTTCACAGTGACTGAGACATGAAATGTGACTTAAGCTTTTGGAGGTGAGGCTACTGGAGGACATATGCCACGGGTCCTGCCCCACAATGGTGTATTTTTTCCCTGGACCTTTCTTTTGTTTCTTGGGTACCAACATGTGGTTGGTCACTTTCCCCACCTCAGGGTCCCTGTCGTGATGCTATCTGCCTTTGGGCCAAATAATGGAGTCCAGTGACCATGGACTGAAATCCCTGAAACCTAATCTTACTGCCGTTTAAGTTGTTTTTCTCAGAGACAGACAACTGACTAACACAAGTAAGAATAGCAAATCATTTTCATCCTATAAGAAATGCACACAGGGGCCAGGGATTTAGCTCAGTGGTTCTGGCGTCTGCCTTGCACACACAAGGTCCCCAGTTCAATCCCTGGTACCACATACCACAATGCCAGGTGTGGTGGCTCACGCCTGTCATTCCAGCACTCAGGAGGCAGAGGCAGGAGGATTGCTGAGTACCAGGCTTGCCTAGTGAGCTCATAGCCAGTCTGAACTACAAAGAGAGACCCTGTCTCAAAAAAAAAAAGAAAGAAAGAAAAGGAAAAAAAAAGAAATGCATACAGAAAGGGGTTGGTCATCTACTCAGTTATGTTAAGTAGAATTCAAAGGCTTTACTGGGGCTCAGGGAAAAGAACCACTGTCAAGATCAACTATGAAAGTCCAATGTGACTCTGGGGAAAAAGTACATGTGGCACATACAGTAATTATACTATCCCTGGGTGGGCATTTTCCCCAAGTCTAGGTAAAGGAGGTAACGATGTACGTAGATGTCCTCCATAATACACAATTATGGCTGGGCGTGGTAGTGCGCACCTGAAATCTCAGGAGGCTGAGGCAGGAGGATCACCATGAATTAAAAGTCAGCCTGCACTACATAATGAGTTCAAGCCCAGCCTGAATTACATAGTGAGGCTTTGTCTCAAAAAACACACACACACACACACACACGCACCAGAAAGTAGTTTTGATGTTTGACAGAGCTATAAGCTGAAATATATCTGGGGGTTTCCTTGCAATCAGTTTGCAAAGGACAGATTAGCTGACTCGTTCATAAAATCTCCAGCTCATACATCCTTTAAATTCCTTGAAAACATCATTCCACCATTGTCTTGCTTGGCAGGTACCTGTGGATAAGTCTGATCCCAAACTTGTTTTCTTTCTAAATTGACTTGGTGTTTTTGACTAGGGGTCCAGAGGGTTATTTTGTTCCCCTTCCTCCTGCTCTGTTCTTCTCCTTCCTCATCATCTTTAACCCTCTGTTTAGACTGTGTCTAGATTTTTAGCATTGTGGTTCAATTTTCCCAGTTTACGTGGAGAAATGTTCAATATGTAAAGTCAGATCTTCTTTTTGCTAGAAATTATTCTTGGATCACAGTTTCAAAAGGTGAAGTTTTCAAAAGTAAATTTTCTTCCGTTTTCTTTTCAATTGTGTCTTTTATGTTTACCCATCTTCTCTATCCCTTTTCTCTGATTCTGTGAACCTCTCTTCATCTCATTTTTGCTGTCTCGGCTGGTTTGGTTTCTCTTCTCAGTCACCTTGTTATTTTTTCAAAAAAATTAATATAAATCTTGTAATTGTGTCTTTTATTTTTATTGGCATCTTATAATTGTACACAGGTATGGAATACGATGTGATGTTTCTATCTTCATTTCTGTGATGACTCTGTCACTTCAATTTATTTCTTGCATGTCATAATCTTTCATTTTATATCTTCTAGTTTTTGTTGTTTCTGAGATTCTCAGATTTCTGATTTTAGATTGTCTTCCATTTCTCCAAATACTTGTCCAATGAGACTCAGCTCATGTTGATTGTAGTGTTACAATTCTGTTTTCTTTTTATAATAAATGTATACAGACATTACCTGTCATTCTCTGATTATTTTTGAATAAATTGGGCTTTCCTAACTAAACCATTAGGAGTTAATATTCCTAAAATTATTTGGGTAAGTTTCTTAATTCAAAAGCACCTTCTAAGCCATACCTTTATTTACTAAAGGAGAGTAGCAGTTGTCTATAATGGATTTAGATATTTATTTCTCCCACTTTCTAGTAGTCTTTGACTTCTTACTGCATTGTAGGTTTGTGTTATGGGTGATTTTCTTTGTTTTCCTTGTTGATCTTTATGCATACCCACAGGAAAATGAATAAAGAAGTTTGGAAAAATCATAGAAATTCAGATGTAGGTGTCAGTCCCTTGCTTTTATCCAGAAACAGTTCTCCCTCAGTATCCATGTGTGATAGATCCAGGACCCACTAAGGACATCAAAACTCAAAGATACTTGAGTCCTTTATTTTAAAAAATGGCGTGCAATTTTGCATATAAGCTATGTGCATGCCCTCATACATTTACAATCATCTTCAAACAACATAATGTAAATGTTATGTAAACAGTTGCTATACTGTATTGTCCAGGGAATAATGACAATAAAAATGCCTGTAATATTCAATATAGATGCAATATGGTTTCTGAATATTACAATCTGTAGTTGGCCACATCCACGGGTGCAGAATCCACTGATGTGGACAGCCACCTCTACTTTGTTAATACAAGTAGCAAACATTCCCTTAACTAGCACTCTCAACAGTCATGTACCCATCATTTACAGATGACAACGAGGCATAAAAGTTGGGAAAATGTACACAGACACAGTAAGTATGTATTGGATTAACAGACAATAGGAAGATCAAGACCAAAGTTACCATGAACCATCAGCTGGTGGTAGACACACTAGGTTTCCTCCAGGGACTTCTGCTCTTACGTATCAAAATGGACAATCTGAAAGCAAGTTACAGGCTCCTCCTCTGCATGAGTTATGAACTGCAATATGCCTCTTGCAAAAGCTGTACCTGTGCCACTCTCAGGAGAGATTTACCTGCTCTTAAAAGAAGCTTTGGGATTCGCAACTTTATACTATGTCCTCTTAAAAACGTATAGGTAAAATAAATCTCTATGGTTGCATACAGCCTATTTTCTCTTCCTAAACCCTTCAAGCTATGATGGGGAGAGAGTATCACATGGTGATGGGGGAATGAATGCCAGGGTCACATACATGGGCTTCTGTCCCTGTTCTGCTACTGCTGGGTGTGTGACCTCCAGGCGTGACATTATCTTGCTACGTTTCAGCTGTAAAGTGAAGGTAATATTGTCTGTAGCATTAGCATGAGGATGATAGGAGGAAATAGATGTAAATCTTTGTGCACTATTTCCTGCACACAGTAAGCACTCAACAATTGTGGGTGTTTATTGCTATCATTAATATTTTTTCTCCATAGCCCTAATTGTAACTGAGGAAACTGCTTTTTGTTTTTAAATTCAGAGCACATGGAAAGATATGGAACTAGTGATGCCTCATACATACAAATATCTGATATCAAGATTAAATTATGGATAAATACATACTTAACAAGGCTCCTAAAAGATGCCCACTACACAACTGCCAGCAAGAGGAACAAGGGAGAGCGAACGGAGGTGTGTTCCTCATGTCTCAATTTGCTATACAATCTATGATACGAGTGGAATTTGTGAGACCTCATTCCTCATTCCTTTTGAAGTCAACCCTACAAATTCGGTGGCACTGTTTTCATGAATAAATACAGTCAGAAGTGTAAATAACTACAAAAGGATTTTTGGAAAATAATTCAAATATAACCGAGTCTGATATATTTAATGGCGCAGCAGTGTAAAACAGTAATGTAAAATTTCAATTATGTCCTTGCATTCTCCAGTGAATATAGATTTTAAATGCCATACCCTGGAACAAAGCAAGGACCAAACACCAGGAGGGGCAGCTCTGAGTGTGCAGGATGCCAGCAGCAGATGCCCACGTGGAAAGGGCTGTGGGAAGGAGTGCCATGACTTTGATGTATTTTATCCCCCAAAGGTTCATTATTGAAAGCTTTGTCCCTGCTGTGGTAAAACGGCCCTAGAGGTGATAGGTCCTTTAAGAGAGACAGCACAGTAGTAAGCGATTCAGTCATTAAGAGGCTGAATCTCCTGTCAGGACGAACCAGTACTGTCCTCCTCTGGATCCCCTGTCAGTGCTTAAGAGACAATTGTCACAAAAGAGCGACCTGCCCACACCTTGGGCTCTGGCTTCCGGAGATCTTTCCCACACACTCCCACCATGGTGCCATCCACCACCATGAGATGCAGCCAAGGATACCTTTGCCAGAGTTAGGGCCATATTTTTTTAACATTCAGCTTCCAAAACCATGTGCTAGACCTTTCCTTCACAAGTTACCAGCTTCATGCATTTTGTTATAGCAAGAGAAAACAGATTAATACAAGGGAAGAAGACAAGAAGAAAGGACAAGGAGGGAGAAGAAAATGGAGGCCATGGGCACAGGTTTGGATGTGAAGGTGCTGGCGAGTCACCCAGCCACACTTGCTTGCTCTGCCGAAGAGGTGATATGGTGCATGGAAGATTTTGTTGTGCGGTTGACTTTAGCAACATTATAAACTTGAAATCCTCTGGCTGTGGAATCAAGAGGGTTTTTTGTTTGCTTGTTTTCTTTTCACATAGGTGAACAAATGACTTACTCTGGCACAGAAAGATCCTTGCTGTCTTCCTGATCTGTCCATGGTGTATCTCAATCAGAAATACCTAACTCCCACTACCTGGATCTTGTTAATACCATTACCTGGTACTAAAAAAGTGGTTTTCTTAGAATATGCCCCAGAATGGCACAGGACTAGCTCTCAGCATGACTAGGTTGAATTGTAGCCTGCCATTCCCTGCAGTTCATTCAGAACAAGCCACCTGTCTTTCAAGAATCTGAAAAATGCCACCCGACAAAGGGATGACCTAAAACTTGGATGTTGGGAAGGGTATGTGTGGAAAAGCAAAAAAGAAAAAGAAACAAACGGTTTCCTTAGGCCCCATTTTGGCCAAAGGGCAAACGTGCCGAGCTTCCTAATGACAATAATGACAACTCAGACACTTAGACCCACCAGCAGGAATGACATCATCACAGTCATTAGCAGCGGTGAGTCCGGAAACACCACCCTTTTCACTTCAAACTCAGAGAGATACACACTGGCAGGACCGTAGCCCAGAGGCTCAGGTTCCCAGGCAGGAACCACAGGAGGAAAATCTCGCCCCCTGATGGTCAGGAAGATTTTGCTTCTGTCCTCCTCTGTGACGAGCATTGAGGCAAAAGTGCAGTTGCCCCCTCTGCGATGTGAGACGGTCAGCTAATCAGCAGACCCAGGCCAAGTCCTCATCTTTCATTTCATCTCTTTCACAGTTGAGGGGTTTTAGGAGGAAAAGCTGTGTCCCTGGGACAAAGCCCGTGTTCCAGATCTCTTCTACTGTCCCCAAACTCCTACAGGTATTTAGGGACCTGAGTATTGCCCCTTACAGACTGGTAGAACTGTGGCTGGGTGAAGTAACAACAGCTACAAATTACAAAGCACAAGCTCCTGCACAAGATTTCAACAATTGCAGGACTATTGAGCATGATTGTTCTTTTTCAAAGAAAAAAATGTGATGTGTTCACAGAAATGCAAAGCAAATTTGCCAAGTGTCTGTTCCCTTAATCCTGAACCCCTTGTGCATTTTAAGGGAAACTAGACCATATGGTTCAGATTTCACTCACAAATAAATCAGCATAATGTTTGTTCAGTAAAAGCTGTCTTATGCCCTCATTTTTATGGGCCTTTTTATCCCATGTCCTAAAATATTAATAATAATAAGCACTAGTTGTGTTTTGTTAAGGGTATAAACTCAGACTAATTCTTCCATCCCCATGGACTGGGAAGAGGTGCTGCCTCTGGCTATAGCTAAATGGGTCGTCTCTCTGACCTCAAGTCACCCGTGTAGGACTTGGAAACCAGAGAAAAAACCACGCAAAGAAAGCGGGAAACATCAAAGGGTGAGGGCAGCTGCACAGAGGAGTCACTGATTCCCCACAGGAACCAGGACACGCTAGCAGCACTGAGTCCATTCGTCTCCTCGGGTGCAGCCACTGAAGCGTCCCACACTCACCCCGCCAGCTGTGCCCAGAGGGCCGCGGGCTGCTCTGCATAGAAATCCAGACCCTAAGAAGACCTGGTTACACCTGAGCAGCAGTGAAATGCAACCTGTGGCCAGCGGCAACCACAGCCATGGACTCGGGCAGATGGTTTTGTGCTGGGAAGATTCAGTACCAGCAGCCCCTCCTGGGCTCATCACACGCATCTGCCTGACCTTCAGGACGCCTCCCGCCAGCCAGCCAGCCCTCTCACAGCGGGCGCTACCAGCTTCTCAGAGCCTCTTTCTGCCTCACACTCTTGCATTCCTCTCCACATGGTATGAGCTCATCCACAGCAGTTGCAAAATTACAAAGGTGTAGGGCTGGGGATTTAGCTCAAGTGGTACCGCGCCAACCTTGGACACACAAGGGCGCGAGTTCGATCCCAAGTACCACAAAAAAAAAAAAAAAAAGGTGTAAGTAGGGTGTGTGTGTGTGTGTGTGTGTGTGTGTGTGTTACATAAAAAGGCCATTAAGCTCTTACACACATTGTGGAAATGTAAGACAGTAAACTACTTTGGAAATCATTTGAAGTTTCTTACAAACTAAATCTATGCTATGACTAGTCCAATTCAACTCCTAGGTATTTATCCTAAAGTTTTTAAAAAGTGTTTTAAAAAGATTCATTCAAAACTGAATATAATACCTTGATTCACAGTATCCAACATCTGGAAGAGGCCAGATATCTACCAAGTATAAGCATCCTGTAATAGACTCTTACCATGAATTAGAACTCACACTACAGAAAGGAACAAACTACTGATACTCAAAGTAAGGTGGATACTGTTACAACCTGTGTCCTAAATGTCCCTCTGAAGCCTCATGCGGTCACAAGCAGGGCTTTTTCGAGGTGGCTGGATCTAGAGTGTGATGCCGGAGAGTGCAATGTGAGGCTAGAGGTCACTAGGATTAAGGGTGAGTGCCACCCACCCTCAGCAGCCGGGATAAGATTTTTTAAAAGGCAGAAAGACGCTGTTAAGGTCCCTTGTTGTTTTCCTGTCTTCTGCTTGCCATGAACTTCTCTGCGATGTCCCCTGCCAAGCCACCCTGCCTTGAAGCTGGCTAGTTATGGACTGAAACCTCTATGCATTGTGAGCTGAATAAACCTTCCCTCCCTTAACACACAGGTGTTGGGTATTTCATCTCAGCAGTGAGATACTATGCATCTCAAATGAATTGTGGAAGTTAGCAGTGTTCAAATTTGGGGGTCTTGGACTACTTTACACTGTAAAGAATTAAGAACTCCAAAGCCTTTCATTCATGTGGGTTATATTTTTACAGTTGTAGTAGAGGTTAAAGAAGAGTTCATAGTATGTAACCATTGATTTTCAAATAATAAAATAAACCTATTACAAGTTAAGCATATGTTTGAGAAAAATAACTATTTTCCCTGAGCATAGCAATGAACAAGAATAATGATGCTTCTTGAAATAATTTTTGCAAATCTCATAAATGTCTAGCTTAATAGAAGATAGCTATGATCTCATATTTGCTTCTACATTCAATCTGCTGAGATAAGCTTTTGTAGTTGAAGTGTATGGAGACAATGCTGCCTTCCACAGCTATGTAATTGGAAAATGGCCTTTTCAGATGAGGGCTACGCCTCTCTAAAACAAACCGAAACTTCACAAGTGGTAGTTCTTTATAGGTTAATTGCAATGTGAAATCTGAAATCATATCAATAAATTTTTGTACTGTGAGAATCCACTCTGTGTTACAGTTACGGTAGAATTTTTACCCATGTATGAATATGTAACACCTTGCATAAGTTATTGGAAAATAATGATTATGTTAGTTAAGCAGATATTGCAAATGTTATTCATATCATTATACAGTATTTTTAAATCACATTTGTTAATAGCACCACCAATCTCATCTAAAATTCATTAGATATTGGGAATCTACCAAGTTCACAGTGACAAACACGAGCTTCTCAAAAGTCTAGTTTTTACTTGAAAGTTCAAACTTTATCAACACTAACAAATGCTGTTGTTACATGTTTTCTTTGAAGTGAAAGAATCACTCTGCTACATACTCAAGTCTAAATGACCATAATTTGTCATCTGCTTCTTTTTCCTCTAAAAAAGAGATAGTTCAACTAGCAACAAATAATCGTATAGGTGTTTTTCCTGGAGACAGGCCTGAACTGTGACACATAGCCAAGTACTATATACCTATTCCCCATTTCACGGCCCCAAGTATTAAAAGGACATGTATACAGAGACAGAGATTTAGTAAGACTCACCATGTGTACCACTTCATTAGGAACATTTTTAAGTGTCACTGGCTCCTTATTCTACAAGTTAATGGTAAAAAGCATAAACACAAACACACGTCATGCAGGGGACCTATTTCAAGAGCTTCGGAGACCCTCGGAGAGCTGCAGAACACCCTGTCATGGAAGAAGAGGACCGTGGTGGAAGTAGTCTCACACCAGAGCACACACAGCCAGCTCTTGTATCCATAGGTTCTTCCTCTGTGAAACCACAATTGAAAATACTCAAAAGAAAAAACTGTGACTGAACTAAACACAGACCTTTCCTGTTGTCATTCCTAAACAATACAGATTCATATTCTACTATGGAAAATAATATGTAAAAGTAAAAGTATGTGTGAGGACTGCACAGGCTATCTGCAAATATTCTGCCATTTTATATAAAGGACTTGGGCATGATGGGGCTACAACCACCCAGTGGACACTGTAACAACTTTATTTTATGATTCCACTTGTGCACATTTCTAGAGTAGACAACAAGAATCTATAGTGAAAACAATTAGAACATCGGTTGCCTCCAGGTTGGGGCAAAGGGATTTGCATGGGGAGGGATGAGGAGGGGACTTTCTAAGGTAATTATAATGTCTTGCCTAAGGGTTTGTGCAATACAGGTAACACTGGCCAACTCTACTTTTCATTGTACATAAATTTCATACCGAAAGAAAACCACTAAAAGCAAATATTAAAATCTAACAAATGACATGCATACTTAAGTACTTAGGAAGACATAGACTAATAACTCTAGCCTTGAAATGCATCAAAAAATTATTCAGACTAAAGCAGCATTTCTCAATTTCAGCCCTGGGGGATTTGGGGTCAGTCAGTCCTTTGTGGTGGGACTTATCCTGTGCACTGCAGGACACAGAACCGCATCCCTGGCTTCTGCCAACCAGATCCAGCAGAGCCCCATCCCAAGGTATGACATTCAGAGACGTCTCCAGACATGCCAAATGTTCCCTAGGGAGGAAAGTTACTCTAAGCTGAGAGACACTGCAGTAAAAAGAATAGTATATGAGGAAAAAAAAAAAAAAGAATAGTATGTGAGGGCCAGAGATATAGCTCAGTGGTTCCGGCACCTGCCTCGCAAGCACAAGGTCCCGAGTTCGATCCCGATAACCACAAACAATGCTGGGCGTGGTGACTCACACCCACCAGCAATCAATACCAAATACCACAGTGCTGGGCGTGGTGGCTCACGCCTGTCATCCCAGCACTCGGGAGGCAGAGGCAAGAAGATTGCTGAGTTCAAGGCTTGCCTGGGCTACATAGTGAGCTCAGGGCCAGCCTGAACTACAAAGCGAGACCCTGTCTCAAAAAAATTTAAAAAAAAAGAATAGTATGTGATAAAGCAAATATAAGAAAATGTTAAGGGTATAACAGATGGTGGGTATAAAGGCATTTACTGTAAAATTATTTCAGTTTTACTTATTATTTAAATTTTTCCACATTCAACCATTGAGTAGACAATGCTATCATGCTGTCACTTTTTGCATTTAATATTACATTGCTGCGATTTGGTCATATGATTATATAGCTTTGTAATTCATTAATTTGGCCAGCTGCCTTAAAATTTCTCTCAGGGCTGGGGATTTAGCTCAAAGTGGTATCACGCCTACTTTGGAAGCACAGGGCCTGAGTTTGATCCCCAGTACTGCAAAATAAAACCAAAAAAAAATTTCTCTCAAAAATATTGTATGAAAAAAATTCTGTTTTTGCCTACTCTCATTTCAATAATATGGGTTGTTTTAAGATATTGCAGTTATATTACTATGAATATTCTTGCACAGATAATTACTGATCTTTCTTCCCTTGCTCTCATGACAAAGCTGTCCTATTCTGAGGTAACAACTGACTTGTATTTTCTTCTAGTTCTTTCAGAGTTTTGTTTTCTGCCATGAATTGTGGTTCTAGTGGAACATATGTTGCTGTCCAGTGCTGTCCATTCCTGACCATTTATAACATGTTCTCTCTCCCCTCACTAAGCTATTTCTTCATTGCTGCAATACAGGTCTTCCTACACAGATAAACAATCACAAATATACACAAGCTGGTTACTATTTATTTTGCCTGTGTTCATATGGCATTTGCCACCAAAACTCTTCGTGTGCATCTCTGACTACCAGTACACATGAAAAATTCCAAGCAACTCTTAACAATTGTCAGACTGAGAATCTAGACCGGTGGTGTCAAACCCAAGGCTGTCTGTCATCATTGAAAGCCCTAAAAGTTTCGCCACTGCTGACCTACAAGTTCTGGCTTCCCTATACTTCAGTGAATTTTTTAAAGAATCATTTTAAAGAGTTTCCTTCAGAATCTAGGACTGACTGTTACAAATATTGAGTTATTTGGTCAGGTCGCCTGACCTGTCAAGTGGAAAGCTGAATGCAAATGCAAACTGTGGAATAGGAGTAGGGAGAATGGAAGCCATATAATGAGAAATGTTCAGATTTCCCTTCAAACTTCAGAGGAAAGTCGAGTTGCCTTTAAACAAAGGGCCAACAGTCTCATTAAAGATACTGCTGAGTGTTCTCAGCCGGTGAGAAATTGTTTTCAAAGACGCTGTCATTAGTTTTGCTCATTTACTTCTTTTCTTTCTTTAGTTTCACCTCACCAGTCTTCTTAGTGCTATCAGCTGCTACGTTTGTCGACATTGTTGCTGGTATTGCAAAAATATTTGGATAGCTACACTTTTGTTAAGATTGTAGAAAAAAACTTAGTCAATAGCAAACTTGTCTCTACCAAGTCACTGTGGAGCTTAATTCACACCATGTGCCTCCTCCAGCACCAGCGGATGATGGAAGGGAGTCATTAGCGGTCATGCCAAATGGGGCAGTCCTCCGCTCATGTTTGGTTTTTATGGCCACTATAATCCCTGCTCCTTCCAGAGCCCCATTTTCCCAGGCTTAGACTTGAGCGTCCTGAGGACAAACTGGGCAACAGAGCCGTGTGGAATTTGTTAGCCAGGAAGGACCATGGCCTGAGCAGAGGGAGGGCTATGAACTAATAAACATGTCTCTCTCTGCCTGTCCACGCCCACCCCAGTTGCTGAACCCGCACCCCACACTCGTGGAATTTCCGCTGTGTCTGGAAACTCTGTGGCTCTCTGAACAATGCTGGTGTTGCTGGGAGTTAAAGAAAACCAGCTGCAGAAGAACCCAGGCTCTTTGTGAAGGAGACAGTGCCGCGAGCCTCAGAGACGGCCTTGCCTGCCAGCCCGGCTCGGGGGCACTTTGCCCCCCCGCCCACCTCCTCCGTGGCGCGATCGGCAAGGTGTCTCCACCCTGGCCTGCCGTCGGGCAGGTGACCCACTGCTCTGGAATGTCGTACCATGGCCCTTGCTCCCCGCCTTCGGCACCCCCGAACTGGACTACCTGGGAAGCTGGAGGATGAGGTTCCCAGGCCTGCAGCCAGAGGGCGACGGAAGGAGAAGATGACAATAGACTTCGGGTTCTACTCTCCGGGTCACTCACTGTCGTTTCTAAACCACAGTGAAAATGGGAGCAGGACTCATAATTCTCCCTTTAACAGCCCCACACTGTCACTGTGAGAATTAAATACAAGCATCCATAAGAAACTCCAGAAACTAGTCTGTGTTCCACTTATGTTGGTGGTTATTATTACTATTTGCCTAAATAGAGGAGGCAAATACTTCTCAGAGGAGAAGATCCTGGCCTGTTCCTCTTATCCCGTACACCCATCACACCCCACAATTCCCAGGAGCTCTCCACGGGCACAGGGTAAGGTACTGCTGAACTCTGCTGGGAAGACCTGGCAATGACCCTCAAACTCTCCCCACCCGTGCCCACCCCAGACAAACCTCCCACTAACAGCAGAAAAAGCGCCCCAGAGCGTAGCCTCGAGACTTGTGAAGGACCCAAAGTATCATCTACCACAGACCTTGACAGCCTCTTGAAACCCACACCGGACAGTCCCAGACAGCTGTGCCAAGTAGATGCTCCCTCCTGGCACACGCGATCCTGGAGAATCTGTGCCACCCAGAGTCAAGGATGCTACCAGAGCCGGGCATGGTGGGCGCACTTGTAACCCCATCGCTCTGGCTGAGGAAGAGGACCGCAAGTTCATAAACAGTCTGGGTAACCTAGCAACTGACACCCTGCCTCAGAATAGAAAATAAAATTTTTAAAAGACTGATGATGTAGCTCAGTCCAAAAGTCCTGAGTGCCCTCCCCAGGACCAGTAAGGAGGAAGAAAAGAAGAACTGGTGAGCAAGCTCAACAGAGAGAAGCTTGCCGAGGTGTACAAAGAGCAGGCGGTAAGAGGTAACCCCTTTGAGCGGTTCGTTCTGCCCCGTGCTTCTTTTTCAAAGAGGTTCATCCTGTTTATCAATTCATAGGTTCACCATTAAACCTGTTAACTGTATTAAACTCTTAGAGGGCTGGGCTGTGGCTCAGTGACAGCGCCCGCCTAGCATCTGTAAGGCTAACTTCCATCCCCAGCACTACACATAAGAAATAAATAAAAACGCTTAACTAGAGCGCACATGTGAAATAGATGATAAAACTGGCTGGTCCCAAGCAGCCATCTCGGGAAACTCCGCGCAGCCCCTACGTGAGCTCCTGGGTCACCTGGGCGCCCAGCTGGTGATGGGTCAAGAGCAAGCACTGAGGCCTCATTCTCCCACAGGCGGCCTGTATTTCAATCTCCCAGCAGGCTTTGCGAGAACCAACACACCCCACACCCAAAGTCCTCCTGCCTTCCTTCTGTGTCTCAATGGGGGAAGAGGCGGGAATGACAGTCACGGACTCCCTCTGATCCTCCCTGAGTGCGCCCTCCTACAGGGTGACGGCTGCTAATGGCGACGTGCTCATCTCACACAAACCAGGCGAGGGGGTGGCAGCCATGAGAGGAGGGGACCCCAAGGTACCACACTCGGCAGTCACAGACAGTCCAGTCCCACACACTGAGACTTCACTGTCAGGAGGTCACTCACAGACAGCAAGCTGAGGGCCCTGGGACCCCTGTCCTAGGGGTGCTGGGGCCCGGCTGGGGCCTCTGTCCTGAGATGCACACACTAAACTCTTCAAAAGAGACAAAAGCTGCTGAATGTCACCTCACCATTTTGGAACCCTGGAAAGGAGGCTGGATTCTTCCCGCAGGTGAGAGACAATACCAGGCAGCTTACTTGTTCTCCTGTGCTTCTGCTCAGAGTTGGTAAGACGAGGGTGATGGTGACAGCTCCCGCAAGTGGCAATGGTCAAACGGGAGGGCACAGGGAGGCCCGTGTGCCAGCCAGGAGCTACCCGCACTCCTGGGCCGGTGGGGTAGCCACGCCAAGCTTCGGAGTCCTCCCCCGAGTCACCTTCACCTGACAGCCACTCTGGTTCTTGGGGAGCAAGCGGGTGCCGTGGGATTACAAATCAGAAACAATCCATGTGCGGGCCCTTAAAATAAAACTCACAGCGCAAGAGGAAGATAAGAAACATCTGTGGCCCAAATTTTACGGGTGAAATTTTTTTTTTTTTCCAAACCAAAAGCAACCCTCCTCCACGCAGGGTCTCTGCTTCATTGCTAAATCGGGTGGAGGTTTCTATTGCTGTTGTTTTAATCATTTACCCCTTTTTTCTCCTTTCAAGCAGTGCAGAGCAAATGGGGCCTCAATAAAAGAGGAATTAGATCTGGCTTTTCTGTCCCCAGAGAAGCAGACAGCAATAGGGACTCCACCAGGACCAAGGTTTCTCTCCCAGGGCCGTGCCTGCGCGGGCTCTCGCACCAGGAGGGTCGGCCACGCCGTTCACCATTGTTTCCCCGACACTTTGAGCCCCGCCTTCCCAGGTGCAGCAGCGAGAAGCCTCAGATAGGAAATAAAGCAAAAGTGAAACGATTCATTATTAAACAAACTGCAGTCCAAGCTAAGGCTTCCCTGAAGATCGTTACAGCTCACTAAATCTATCACCACCTTGATCCAGCCCCCCCAAGAACCAATCAGTGAAAGAAGCAAGGTCACGTAGCACAGGACACAGGGCACAGCGGAGTCCTGCTGCTTACCAGAGGAAGCCGCTCTTGTTCACTGAAAATCCAAAGGTAATTCCAAAGAACATAAAGCATACGTCCCGAAAGGCTATGATAAATCAATTTTTCTTGCCTCTGCACCATCTAGATGTAGCCACTTAGTTCATCTTAATAAACAAGTTAGCCATTCAAAGGAAAATAAATGAAATGTTTTGCCTTGAGGGACAGGTTTTATTTTTAATAGTTTGGTACTATGGAGAGCAAAGTAATATTCTGCAGACTGAATTGCCTTTTGTTCTTTAGGACTGCTGGAGAATGGGGTGGGGGGCGTGGGGCTGAGGGGCTGCAGGTCTCTCTGAGTCCACCTTGCTCCTGAGCAAAACGGAAACTCTCTCCACTCTTATTTTGCTCCAGATTCATCTGTGTTTGCAAGGAGCTTCATGGGGGGAAAAAAGCCACGTCTCTTCATAATATATCATTGCAATGTTGGCTGGAATTCTATTTTTTTAACCAATTTATTCCAATGAAGATGAAATTCAGGACCAGGTAGAGCACTTGGCTAGCATCACTAAGGCTCGGGGTCCCATCTCCAGCACTGCATTAAAATAAATAAACAAAAGAATTCAGGAAAGGAATTTCTCTTGAAAAATTAACAGGTAACATTACCACGATGTCAGGGCCTGAATTCTCTAAATACTAGGTCTTGAAAGTTTAGGTCATGCCAAAATTGTGTTTCTAAATGAAGAAAGTAAAGGACCTATTTTCAAATTCTCTCAGAAATTATAGTACACCTTCCTGACCCATGAAGAAAATGTCCCAAGGCCTCTAGTAGATGCCTGGAAATACAACATTACAGTTTGGATCCTGAGTACGCTCAAAGGTTCACGTGTCAAAGACTCGGTCCTCAGTCCATTGTGTTTTTGAGAAGTGATGGAGTCTTTAGGAGACAGGGCTTCATGGCAGGAAGTTAGGCCATTGGGGGGCGTGGCCTTAAAAGGGAGAAAGGGACTCGGGCCCCACCTCTCCTCTCTTTGCTTCCAGCCACCATTAGGTAAATAGGTTACCTACCACTGCCATGAGGTGCCACCTCACCACAGGCGCAAAGGGAATGAACTCCAAAACTGTCAGCCAGGGCCGGAGATTTAGCTCAGTGGTTCCGGCGCCTGCCTCACAAGTGCAAGGTCCTGGGTTCAATCCCCGGTAACCACATACAATACTGGGTGTGGTGACTCACATCCACCAGCAATCAATACCACATACCACAGTGCTGGGTGTGGTGGCTCACGCCTGTCAAACCAGCACTCGGGAGAGGCAGGAGGATTGCTGAGTTCGAGGCTTGCCTGGGCTACATAGTGAGCTCAGGGCCAGCCTGAACTGCAAAGCGAGACCCTGTCTCAAAAAATAAAAAAAAGATCTGAACAGAAGAAAATATAATCCTGCCGGTTTGCAAAGACCAATTTAAATGTCACCTCCTTGATGAAGCCTTTCCTTATTCAGACTACCTTATGTGATATCTCCCTCCTCTTAAACCCAGCTACTCTACTGTCAGCACTTTCTTTTTGCCAACTGTTCTATGTTTACTTTCTCTACTTCCCCAGACTCCCAGTAGACTGCGAACTTCCCATGGACAGGACTATGTCTCCCTCATATTCCTTCTGGGGCTCCTGGCCCAGTGTAAGGATATGACTGGGATTTAGAAAATAGTCATTGAATTAAATTGAATTCAGCATGAGTATGAAAGGACACAGCCTATTACAAACTCTGGAGGAGTCTGGACGATTCTAGAAAAAGATGATTCAACCTATATGTCACAAATTTAAGAAAATAATGAAAGGAATATGGAACAGTGATAAAAAGATCAAGATAAAACAGTGATAAAAAGATCAAGTATTTAAAGTAGAAAAGGATAAAACAAAAGTTGAATCAGAAAAGAGATAAAAAATGTTAATTTTCTTTATTTCCACAACAGAATATTGCAGTAAACCCACTGGCACCAATATCCACGTGGCCTCAGAGACTAGAGAAGAGGGACTTAAAATGATTGCTGACATCAGGAAGCAGTGTAGCATGTGCTAATTCAGTACATAAAAACAACACGCATTCATGGGTAGAGAAAAGGCTTCTTCCCTTAATATGTCTTTTCTGTTCCTACTGAACTGTGTTCAATTATAACTTGTTCTCAGAGTTCTACCAGGCCGCAAAAACATGTTACACTCAGTTTAGACTTAAGTGACAAATAAGAATTGATGTGAAAGCTACAAGGTTTTATATTCTTCAAGCTCCTTCACTGTACAGAGGTTAAAGAGAGAACCCCTGGTGGGCATTTTCTCTCCTCACACAGGACATTAGCTGCCATATGATGTGGGGACAATGGCAAGCCACCGTTGGCACACGGCCATGGGCTGGAAATGATGCTCTCGAAGACAAAGTCCTCAGGTCTAAAGTTTGAAAACCTGCCTGCAGGGGAGACAGAAGAGGTACCAAGTAAAATGCCCAGACGCTGGGTTGTGTCCCAGGAGTAGAGCATTTGCCCAGCACACACAGAGCCCTGGGTCCTGTGCCCAGTGTGGGAAGGAGGGAAGTGGGTAGCTGCCAAGACCTTTGGAGTCTATGTATAGTGTCCTCCCGTGTATCAGGCTCCCCCAGATTGCAAACAGAGGTCACTACGTTAGGTCCCATCTACACGCCCTTTCTTCCTATGAAGATTTCCCCGTTAACTAAAATCTAGCTTCTGGTCTCTCTGAAAACAAACTATCACAGGAAGGAGAACAAAAGGACAGAGGGGTCTAGGTGTATGGAAATTTTAGGAAGATGTACGTTCCCAGTGTGGTGATGGCTACTTCATGGTGATCATTACTGCAGGCACGAGCCTGAGTCAGGAGACTGCAGGCCCTGGAGTCCAGGCATTGCCTCTTTCACTGTCTAGATAAGAAGTAAGGGAGCGTGCAACAGAACATGCAAGCCAGGGGCGCATGCGCACCCCACCCTGCATCCGCGCTTCTCCGTGATGATAAAAGGCAGGCTCCGTGGAGGCAGAGGGTGACTGGTGGGGAGGGCCCAGTGAATGACACTCCGATTCTACCAGAAGAGGAACAGGGTCCCAACTTCTGGTCCTCTGCCCGTTCTTTGCCCTGAGCCTCCACCATCCCTAGGGCTCCATCTTAGCTTCGGGTCTGCCCGGGACAGTCATTTCCTTGGTGAATCCCACCAGAGAGTCCCGGGGGTAAAAAGTGGCTGACCCTTCTGCTCAGGAAAAGAGACCACACAGCCTGTTCCAAAAGACAGAAAGAGCATGAGAAATGGAAGAGCCTTCTCAGGGTGGCAGCGAGCAAGTTTCTTTGCTTCTTTATTTATCTTGCTGGTCGTGAAAGCCAGAGACACTGGACTGCTGGGCCGGCGCTCTCCAGCTGGGCCACAGCCCCAGGTCACAGCGTCCTGAAGCAGCCAGTTTGCAAGAAAAGAGGCCACTCTTTATGGGCCCATGGCGCAAAGTGCTCACAGGACCTCTTT
Organism: Thryonomys swinderianus; assembly: GCA_004025085.1. Classification (NCBI taxonomy): domain Eukaryota; kingdom Metazoa; phylum Chordata; class Mammalia; order Rodentia; family Thryonomyidae; genus Thryonomys; species Thryonomys swinderianus. The sequence continues at coordinate 62,014 of PVIC010002148.1, forward strand.
CATCACCCAAAGAGACCGTCTCTGGGGGGTTAATCATGGTAACTACTGTCTCAATTCCTCCACAGGTCCATTCCTAAAAATCTCATATTGACCTAAGTTATTCTGAACCAAACCGAACAAGGAAAAAAAGAAGCAGCGCCCTGGGTCACTCAGGGTTGATCTCCCCAACCCTTGCAATGCCACACTGATTTAAAGGGTATCAGTCAACAGGCCTCAAACTGTTCACTTTATTAACTTGAGTTTGAAACTAACTGAGTCAAGTTGGCCTTCAGTGTTTGCTCCAGAGAGGACACAGATGTGATGGCTGGAAGCCTTTTGTAATTACGGCCGTGGAAAGAAAATGCCAGCTGTAAAATACGTTACTCAATTCCTGTGTACCAGTGCTCAGTAAGGGGATGGCGCTCCGCCCCCAAGCGGCCATGATGAACCAGATATGAAAGCGCCTTAACTCTCCCAAACCAAATCCTTTCAGTTGGGTTCCTCTCAACGCTGTATAAAACTACTCAACTGTAGTGGAGTCCACTTCTTTGGATGGTGGATCTTCTGGAGCAGAGAGAGACCTTCTATCGCCCGTTACTGACTAGGAGAGCCTCAGGCCACACAGGGGCTCTGCCAGATGCCTGGGATCCTGCGGTGACCGCTCCCATCCACACCCATCTGCCCCAGATCCGGGGTTGGCTGGAAACTGGGTCTTTTGTTCACAAGGGAATGCTGCATTTAACAACAGTTGGCACTCATGGCTGGGAAACCCAAGAAAATGCAAAGCTGGTACAAACATTCCCGTGGTGTGAGCTTTCAAGCTGCCCTTTTTCCTTGGGATATGTTTTTGGTCTGGAAAAGCTCTAAGGCTGTGGTATCCCGAGGAGAACAGAACATCCCCGGGGGAGAGGACAGGGGACGGAGCTCCAGGAAGGCAAATGAGTCCAAGCAAAGGATTATCTATCCTTCTGGGAGCTTTCTATGGAGAAGAAAAAAAACTACAGAGGAACAGCATCTAGTCTGTTTTCTGTTACTGGAACTATCACCTGCGACTAGGTGATTTATAATGAACAGAAGTTTACATGTTTAACTTGCAGCTCTGGAGACTGGGAAGCTCAAGAAAATGGCGCTGGCCTCTGCTGAGGGCCTTTTATTTGAACGATAAAACAATGGAGGATGGCAGAACAGACAGAGGCCCTCATGGCAACCCAAGGCTCCGCCCTCATGACCTTACATAACTGAATTACCTCCCAAGGCCTCACTTCCAAATACCATCTACATAAGAATTTAGGAATTTGGGCCGGAGATTTAGCTCAGTGGTTCCAGCACCTGCCTTGCAGGCGGAAGGTCCTGAGTTCAATCCCGGTAACCACATACAATGCTGGGCATGGTGTTTCACGCCTGTCATCCGAGCACTCGGGAGGCAGAGGCAGGAGGACTGCTGAATTCAAGGTTTGCCTGGGCTACATAGTGAGCACAGGGCCAGCCTGAACTACGAAGCGAGACCCTGTCTCAAAAAAAAAAAAGAATTTAGAAATTATATTTCCAACATGTGACTGGAGGAGGTGCATTAAAAAAACATAGTAACCTGAACGCTTTTGGGAACAGCTGTCAGAGGATGTTTTACTGGGGATACCCTCAGCCCCTGTGTCTCAGCTCCTCACCCGGGAGTGAGGGGCACCTGCTCAGGCTCCCCGGGCCTTCCGGTCCAGCTTCCCCTCCTCCCTCGGGGCCGCCTTCCTCTGGCAACGCTTTTCTTCTTAAAATCTCCTTCTGACTTGACCATTACAGACGCAGACTCTGGGTCCCAGAACTGAAATGAAACCACAGTGAACTCTGCCAGGAGAGAAAATCTGATCCCGCAAACAGAAAACTGGATCTTTCTTCGAGGTGTTCCTCCAAAGGCCCCTCTCTTCTGCCGTGCCTAGGTTATCCTTCTTCCTATGGCCCCTGCGATGTCCCCCGACCTGCGTCAGGACCCCATCAGTCACCCCTCCATCTCTTTCGATCTTCCTGGGCCCAAGTCAGAGACCCAACACTGACGTTGACAACACTGCAAAGGCCTCTGTCCAGCCCATATTCCACCACGCCACGAGCCCAGCGTCATTATGGGAATGATCTTACTCCATGACCTGCCCATTTCTGCACCTCTATCTGTATTTATCTTCTCTCCTTCCTGTGCCGTGGCTAAGTGTCTCCCCAAAGCCTGAATACTAAAGGTTCCTTTGGGAGTTGACGGACCCTTTAAAAGCCAGGGGATGTAAGAGAAAGTTGGGGCACAGGAGGTGAGCTCCTGAGGGGGACAGTGGGACCCTGACAGTGGGACCGTAGCCCCTTCCCCTTTCCCTCTTGCCTCCTGGCCACCCTGATGTAAGCAGCTTCTCTGCTACACACTCCCACTCGTGACGGACTCTCCTCCCAAAGGCAATAGAACCAGCGGACCCCGCACTGAACCCTGCAAAACTGTGTACAAAAAAAAAACCTGTCCTCTTTGTAACCTCATTATCTCAAGTATTTTTGGCACAGTAACAGAAAGGTAACTAACACTCTTTGACTAGATTAACCCATTTGTTAATGTTTCTTAAGTGTCTACTCTAGGTTCTGTGGAAATGGCAAGGCAGACCAGGGAAGGAATTTACAATCTGGTGGAGAAATAAAAACCAAGAGCCCAAGAGTAGCAGCCAATAAATACCCCAAGGGCAGCAACTGGTCTCTTCTTCATAATCCCTGAGTTCTCAGCACAGAGCAGATGGCCACAAGGATGTTAAATAAACATAAGGAAACTGCCACAGTCCTTGGTGATAACAGCCTAGGAAGGCAGGGATTGAGCTGCCTGTGTGCTCAGTGAGGCATACGGTGAGCTACACATGCCATACGCTAAGATGACACTGAGGAAACACTCACCTAAACACCCCGGCAAAAGCAGGGCTTCTCATCCTGGCCCAGCAACCCTACTGCTCACCCTAAAAACCGGCCCAACCTAGAAATGTCGGAAACTGCCTGGCCGGAAGCAAATGACAGGGAGTGAAGCCTGATCCTCTCACTATCTATACTCCCTCACCTCTACCCGGGTACCCTAACCGGGGACTTCCCATGCCTGTCAGCTCTACTCGGGGAGGAAAATAGGCTCCAAGCAAAAGTAGCCAATTTGCCCACCGGATAGAGCTAAATCAATGCAGCTCTCCCACGAGTCTGTTTATTTTATATCCTTAGAGAAACACCCCTGGAAATGACCAACTTGTGTCAATTACAGAACACAAGGGCCTGGTGTTGGCAGTGGGGGAAGATAAGTGTAAATTACAGCACGCTGAACTCCAGTGACTTAGCTGTTAAGTGGGACAATGGGCTAGAAGACGTTGTTTAGAGCACCTCATTAATAAAATTCAAAATTGTTTTCTGCAATTATGTGCAATCATTGGTTATTTTACCCCCAGCCAAGTACAGTTCCCACTGCCAATCTATCGCTTTGGTCTCAATTGCCAAGAAAATTTTCCTGGCACAGAGGTGAGAAGAGAAGGGGGAGCTTGGTTTGGAATTCCAGGAGCCTTTGATGAGCTAACAGAATCATCTATTGAGAAAAGAAGTCCTGCTGGAAAACAAAATCAAAGCGTGTGTCTCTCTGAGGCAGTGTGCCCCGGCCGGCTTTGCAGCAGAAAGCAAATGGAGAGCTGCGCTCTCCTGCGATGGTCCCTCCTGCTGCGGTTCCCACCTGCCTCCCTTCTTTCAGAAGACGTAATGGTGTTTGCACCGTCCCAGGAAGGAACTGACAAACGTATGGCAGAAGCTAAGGCGTTTCTCCATCAAAAGGAGGCCGCCATGAGAACTGGATCCACGGGGGAGGAGTTACGGGAAGGAAAGGGGAACGGAAAGTGGAAACGATTCACCTGGCACGTTAGAGAGCAGACCCTCCAGGGCCCTTAGAATACAATCTGTGGTTTAAGCCACAAGTGAACACCCCGGAAGCCCCATCCTGCCTGCCCTGGGGAGTTCTGTCTTAATTCCATGCATCCTTTCTTACGCCTCATTCGGCATTCAGCAGCACCACAGTCTGCATGGAGAACCTCAGCAGGCTGCCGGGCCACAGGCTTCTCCCTCTGAGGATCTGGGCGGAGACCTTCAGAGCACAACACACTCCCCTGAAATACTAGTACCCTAAAAATAAAAATAAAAATCAGAGTCCTTTGAAGTTAGCCAGGCATCGTGGTGCCTATGTGTGATCCCAGCTGTAATCCCAGCAAGAGGATCTCAACTTCACAGCCATGCAACTTAGTGTTTGGCAAGACCTTTTTTCAAAATTAAAATTGAACTGTTATAAAAGACTGAGGGGGGGCCGGAGGGTTAGCTCAGTGGTTCCGGCGCCTGCCTCCCAAGCGCAATGTCCTGAGTTCGATCCCCAGTAACCACGTACAATGCTGGGCGTGGAGACTCACACCCACCAACCATCAACACCGCATACCACAATGCCGGGCGTGGTGGCTCACGCCTGTCATCCCAGCACTCGGGAGGCAGAGGCAGGAGGATTGCTGAGTTCGCGGTGGCTTGCCTGGGCACCATAGTGAGCTCAGGGCCAGCCTGAACTACAAAGCGAGACCCTGCCTCAAAAAGCAAAAAAAAAAGATTGAGGGCATAGCTCTGTAGTACAGCACTCGCCTACCATGTGTGAGGCTCAATTCAACCTTTGCTGTCACCAAAATGAAAATTGATCTCTTACTTCTGCGACATCCATGTGGTGGCATGACGTGTGATTTTATGTTATTTCTTACTATATTTTTTACAGTCTCTAAAATGGCCGATTACTTTTACAACCAGAAAATAATTTCAACTTTTTTACTTAAAATATGACTTTTCATAGACAACTGTAAGATATTTAATGTTTTGAAAGCGCAAAGCAGAAGAGAAAAAGAGGGGCCCGTGGTCAGAGAGCTTATGGGAATTTAGTCTGAGCTGGGGGACAGCCAGCGCGCACAGCTGCAGGGAAGAGCGGTGCGACGGCCGAGCGGCTCTGTCTCCCGCGCGCCTTTCACAGCCTCCTTCAAAAGCGCAGCCACTGGGCTCACGCTCCAGACCGGCGAGCGGCCGCAGCGCTCTGGGCGGACGTGCCTTGGGCCAGTCCAAAGCCCAGAACTGTTCTCTGAATGTCAAGAACAAATGAATCCACGAAGCACGTCCATTAACAACATTCAACAGCTGTCTCTCTTCCCGCGCCCCTTCCCACCTGCGAGGAGAATCACATGAAGTGCACCACCCTGTGCGTAAGGGGGGCGGGGTGCCCGGCAGAGGCGCACAGCGGAAGAAGCCGGCCCGCTCCGAGGCAGGGACACAGCTCCAGCATCCTATCCTGCCTCTAGCCAGCTGCACGGTCTCTCCCACCCGCACAAAAGCCTTTCAGAATGACACGCTCAGCCTCTCCAGGGCACAAAAGCTTTTCAGAATTACACGCTCAGCCTCTCCAGGGGCTTGCAGAATAAGGAAGGCCACCTGACAGGTGGGCACAGAGTCTGAGAAATTATGATATAGCCCGAGGTTTAAGTCAGCCGTGAGGACTCGGGTGCCCGGCTTGGCTCTCTGGGCACAGGAAAGAAAGATCAGTCATCAGTCATCTTGAGAATGGCTGCTCCGTGTCAGCCAGCAACAAAACCAGGTGACTGACACAGCCGGGAGGGAGCGTCACACGGAAGATTTGGGAACTAGGACCCCAGGAATGTAACCGGCTGCTTGCTCTCCCCAGGGAGTGTAGCAGCAGCAGCATAACTACGGCAGGAATGTAGTCTGCAGTCCCATCATTCTTTTTTTTCTTTTTTTTTTGAGACAGGGTCTCACTTTGTAGTTCAGGCTGGTCCTGAGCTCACTATGTAGCCCAGGCAAGCTTCGAACTCAGCAATCCTCCTGTCTCTGCCTCCCGAGTGCTGGGATGACAGGCGTGAGCCACCATGCCCGGCACTGTGGTATGTGGTGCTGATTGCTGGTTGATTGCTGATGGGCGTGACTCACCACGCCCAGCATTGAATGTGGTTACCGGGATCAAACTCAGGGCCTTGCGCTTGCGAGGCAGGCGCCGGAACCACTGAGCTAACCCTCCAGCCCATGAAGTCCCAACATTCTTACGGTCATCATAATGCACTCACATGGGTTGAGTACATTACTGTCAGTGTTACTCTGTGCTTCCAGCTCTGCTTCCCCTAGACTCAGAGGAGATTGGATAAGGCAGTATTATTTCTGTGCCCTACTTGCTTTTTCCTGTGGAATGAGAATCGGTGCACTTTCCACACACCTTAATGATGATACTACTGTGGATTCTGGAAATGATTCTGGCATATAGGACTTAGCATGAACCACATCTACAGAAACAATAAACCATATGAATGGCCCTTTTAATAGAATCCGGATCCCTGGTGCCACCATCTCTGGTATACTTGGGAGACTGTGCTGGAAGATACTGCAGTGGCTTGGATTTACAGAGGATGCTAAATACACATGCCAGCTCCCTTTTACAGCTCCAGCCGGGGCTGTGAAATGAACAAGTAAGAAACATCCCAGAGGAGGACAGCAGGGGAAAGGGGCGGTGACGGCGGGGTGGGAACAAGCTAAGCATGGTGCGTGCCCGTGCGGATGTGCCAAGTGAAACCCGTGCATCTGTATGACCAATTTAAAGAGTAAAAAACTCACTCAAAATCAGCCCTGATCCAAGGAAATCTAAAAAAGCGAGGTGTTCAAGGGGATATCTGAGCTTGAGTTGGCGCTGAAAGGGGAATGTGCCAGGTCCTCAGAACCCCAAGGAGTGTTTCACTACACTTTCAAATTAGTACAGTTTCTGGGGAGATGGGCAAGCAGCATCATTACCCTGTGACACTGCATTAGACTTATTCTTACTATTTGGCTTCTTTTTAACCAGAGGTATGTTACTCATTGACCGTTTGTTTGTTTAACCAGGGATCCTTCTGTTTGTTTCAAGTTTCACAAGACACCTTAGAGTTGGACTATTGAGCAAAGCTAAAGAAGTTATAAGACTTTGGTGACTCCTGGAGACAGACACAATCCTCTGAGAGCCAAGGACAGAATGCTGTGGTCTGGCTCAGCAGTGTCCCCAAAAGGCCTGTGCGTTGAAGGCCTGGTCTCTGGTCTGCGGACCTATTAGAAGACAGCAGAACCTTCAGAAGTGGAGCTCGGTGGAAGGAAGTTAGGCCCATAGCTTCGTGCCCTTGAAATGGGTATAGGGACCCCATTCTCTTCTCTCCTCTCTCTCTTTCCCCCTCTTCGATTTTCCCTCTCCCTTTCCACCTCTCTCTCCCTCTCCCTCTCTCCCTCTGTCTCTGCTTCCAGATCACCATGTGATGTAACGGCCTCACCACATTCTTCCCGCCATGATCCGCTGCTCACTGCAGGCCCAAAGGCAACAGGGTCAGCTGACCATGGACCAAAACCTCTGAAACCGTGAGGTGTATATCCTTTCCTCCCCTTATAAGCTTGCGTACCTCTGGTACAGCGGGACCTCCATTCCCAAACTTAATTCTTTCCACAATTCTGGCCGCAAACTCAGTCAAATCTCCCTATAAGATCACCCTTGAACCTTCCCACTGAATTTGATTCAGTTCACAACAAATTTGGTTTGCAACCAGAATTGTAGAAAGAATGTCAGTACCACTGTATTGGTTGGTGCACAGATAGCATTTGTACATGGTGCTTTACCTGGGATACGTCACTTGTGAATTATCCTCATTCAGGAACAACAGTGACTACAAGATATACGACATAAGACGCATCTCTGCATAAAGATGTAAGTTAATTGCCTTCTTTCTCCAAGCTTCCTGTGCACCAGCAACGACAGCCTGAGGTTCATACTCTGAGGGGAAATGGGCCAACCCCCTTCCTCCCACATCCCAGAAGCTCCAGGTGACTCTAGGTCTCACAGAAGCTCTACACTGAAGCTTTGACAGCCACAGTTCATACGGGACTAACTCTCCAGCGGAATATAAATGAAGGCACGAAACTCTCAGAGAACAGTCAGACTCCCAGGAGTAGACAGGATGAGAGGTGTGATAGGGCGGGTGCAGACGGCCAGAGCACAGGGAGCAACTGGCCTTGTGGGAGATGGACGTTTGTGTAGCACCTACCAGGAGTAAGCAGGAGGGAGCATGGCATGGAGAGTGCATACGTGACCCCAGAAGCCCATTCTGGAGCTAGGCATGGCAGGGCACATCTGCTCTGGAGGCTTAGGTAGGAGGACCCCTTAACCCAGGAGTCTGGGGCCAGCCTGGGCAACACAGTGAGACTCTAGCTCAAAGCCAAATCAAACAAACAAAGAGTCTCCTTCCTGATTCAACATGGGAGGACAAGTAAGAAAAGTCCTTAAAAGTGGACATATGCTAGCTGCAGCGACCAGGGTGTCCCAGGAATGTACCCCACACACAACTCTGAGGGATATCATGATAGCTTGAAATCCATGCTATTAGGGTTTGTTCAAACGTATCCAGTTGGAAACACCATAGTATGATGAGGACGTGTTTACTGAGTAAAAGCCTAAGAAGATACTAAACCTGTCAGTCAGCATCGTGGCCAGCCACGCTCACAGCAACCCAAGTGCCAAGTCACTGCCATTAAACCCATTTGTCTTATAGACACCAAAATCAGCTTCCTTATAACTTCTATTCATTTTCAAATGGAGAAACTGAGGTTCAGAACATTCCTTCATTTTCCCCCAGCTCAGATAGTTGGATCAGGATTGGGATTTAAATCTGCCTGACTTTCAAAGGCATGTTCTTTCCATTAAACTTCACTCGTCCAGTATAAGTGAACTTTGCAAGCACTTTCTCGGAACAGATTTAGTTCAGGTAGAGGGTGCACAAGGAGAAGGGACGTCCTGCGTAAGGACAGAGGGGGACACTGCAACGGACTCGTGCTATAAATGTGGATTCTCCCACTGACTGCATTTCCCAGGTCTCTGAATGTGAGCAGTCAGGGCGAGCGGCCCTGGAGGCAGGGCTGAGGGAGATGTGGCACAAAGGCCCAAGTCCTTTAGAATGGGATAATTGACTACATATGGCTGCCTCACGATCCTAAATACAGTGCTCTGTAATTCTAATGCCCCAAGGCCAACATAACACAGACCAACAGGCCTCCTGCTTTTCAATATTCTGGCTGACTTATAAACCAGTTTCAATCTAAACAAGGGCAACTTTAAACCCCAACAGGAAATAAAAGGCTTCTCCCGGAAGCATAGAGTCTGGCTGCCTCCTCAGATACAATCAGACTCCTGTGGTGCAACACAGCTGGGGGTAAAAAAGCAACCCTATTAAAAAAAAGTTCCTACAGAAGCATGGCAAAATTAGGACTGGGTCCCCTCACCGCTACAGGGGAGGCTCATTTGCAATCTCCACCGAACACGCTTTCAGTAGCAGATAATGACGTCTGGTAGTGTTTAGCTTTGATTCCTTCAGGTTGTGAATCTAAGGAAGTGGAGAGCTGGGTTTCTGTTCAAGCGAAGATCTAAGACCTAGAATTACAAGCCATTTATTATAGTTGTCCGCTGCCTCTGGGTGGTTGTCTTAAAAGTTACAAAGGTGCAATTATCCAGGTGGCTAATACCCCTCCCGAATCCAGAATTCCAGTGGTCCCGTGACAAGCCATGCCTAGCCAGGCTGGAGGTTAGAAGACAAATGGGACGGATCGGAAAATACCAAGAACTTGGTACCCATGAACAACTCCTTTCTGGCGTTAAAAATCTCTGCATCTTCCGTACTAATTTATATGCCTGCCCTCCAATCTGGACCGTTTTATTTCAAACATATTTCAATCCACGTTATGACTGCTGTTCTTTGAAAATGGAAGCAAGAAGGCTATCATATGTGGAACTCACAATAACTTAAAAGTCAAGAGGAGAAACAGGGCATTGGAGCCTATATGTCACACAGGCAGGTGACCCAGCCCCTCGAGCCAAGTCTCAGGACCCACTGCAATTCCGAGGCGGGCGGGGTGGCGGTGAATGCGTCCCTAGGCTACTGTCACGGGCAGCTGTCTCTAGCAGAAAGTGGAGGTAATAAAGGTTCCTCTTCAGACAGCTCTAGAGACCATGTTGGGCACCTGACGCGGGCTTAATAATCTGTTTCTTAAATCCCTGTTATCTTTTCCACAAAATAACATTAAGAGACACCAACAGGTGCCCACTGCACTGCCCTTTAGTTCACTTGGAAAATGCCCGCGACTTAGCCTCCCCAGGCACCAAGGCTTCCACCAGTGCCTACACCTTACGCTCTAAGAGGGCTGGGGAAACCCTTAGCCCGAGCCAACGCTGCTGTTGGACACAGGATCATTCCTCTGGGCTAAAAATCTGATCTTTACGGGAAAACAAGTTCCGCTGGAAGAGACAACAAGTGCAGCCTCTGCTGTTTGTTTAATGACAACGTTTTAGCCTCATTTGAAAACAAAGGCAAAAATGTGTACCGTTAGCCAGAAGCAGAAGGGGGAAAGTAGGGGCGGCCTCAGACGGGCAAGGAGGCAGAACTGGAAGGCTGCATACATTGATGAGCATACGTGTGCACGTCCACATGCAAAGATACCGACACGTTCTCTTGGGATTGGAAACCACGCTGGACGGCATCTGCTGTGTAACCCTTCCATTAATGACATTCCAAAATATTTAGGATTTCAGCTATAATATTCCTGCCTCAGAGCCCCGGGAGCTGCAGAAGATTTAAATATTTTGTCTAGGAGATTATCAGGGCTCTAGACAAGATCAACCGGACTCAAGAGACTGAAAGCGAAATAAGAAACGGTTCCTGAAACGCTGTTACTCTTGCAGGCAATGCGTGGCCGCAGCCTCCACCCCTCACTGAGCATGTGCGTCAGGGAGATCGAGGAGAGAAATGAGATGTGGGAATATCACTGTCCCCGTCTGGGAAATTAAAAATAAATCAGCCAGTAAAGAAACAGCCTTGTGGGATCAACAAGAGTGTGCGTTCCTTGCGGGCGTTAGAACGTCTCACGCAGGTTTCAAATCCACGGCTCGCTGACAGCCCGTGTCCCGAGCTGCCCACGCCACGCTCCCCTGACGCACGGCTGGTCGGCTGCCTCCGCACGAGGACCGAGGCCGGACTGACCGGCTGGCCATCAAAACCACCAGCTACAAATTCACTGCTGCCTTTCAATAAACACTTGTGGATTACATGACGCAGGATGAACAAGCGGGTAGGTGGATGTATAGATGGACGGATGAACGGACGAGTGAAGAAACACATGGGCCAGATTCTTTAAATCTGCAAATGCCCGGGCACCATGAACTGTCTCCTGCCTTTCTGTCATCCAACACACTCCTGTGAGGCAGAGAGGAAAGAGCACATGTAGATGTATGTGCAGGGTAGGGCGCGTGTTACCCACGCAAACACTCTGTCCTCTGTTGGCATAAAGACTGCCACTCTTGCACAAGTCCAAGAACATGCAGATGTACACAGCAGACAGGAATTAGAAGGGATAAAAGTTGGACAGGAAAAGCTTTTCTAGCCCAGTGGTGGCAGAGCTATAGTACGCAGGCCGCAGCGGGCTGTTTGGATAACTGAAAGTTCTAAAAGGTCCACCGTCACTGTCCTAGCCGGTTCATGAGGGGCAAAGCATCTGTGCTTTGTTCTAGCTTTGTCACTTTACCTGGGTAAAGTGATCATCTTTCTGGCCTCGGTTTCCTCCCCTCCAGAGTGAATAAGTGTCCTCAGACCCGGTTTACCCGGCCCCAACCTCGGGTCTGGTCACACCTCCCCCCAGCGCGGCCCCTTCCCCATCAGCAGCCTAAATCACAGCCCTGTCCTACCCTCCCGACAAGTCCTCCATCTCTCCTGCATAGAATTTTTGTTCACCACCAGGGATGTAGCTGAGTGGCACAGCACAAGAGCTGAGTTCAATCTCTGGTAAAAAAAAAAAAGAATTTTTCTACTTAGTTTTGTATTTATTTACTGCTTAATGACTGTTTTCATCCTGATTGCAATTAATGACTAAGATGTAGTGAACACTTAGCAAATATTAGTCCCTTCTCCAATCACTTCAGACGCTTTATCTCAAGCTGCATGATAACCTCTGAGTCAGTACTTCCTCGCTGTCACTTTACAGGGAGAAAAGTGGGACCCCAAACACAGTAACTTAGCTGAGGACACACACGCCAGTCGGTTCCTGAGCTGGGAGCTCGACCCCGGGGTCCAGACCCAGAAGCCGCACCGCCTCGGGCATCTTGATGGGACGGGACCTCCCGGAAGGCAAGCCATGAGCCTCTTGTGCTCGTCTCTGCGTCCAGGCTCCAGGGCCCAAGCGAGGCAGCCTGAGTGAGGTTCAGGATACCTGCCGGGGGCAGGACCACAGGAGGAGGAAGGGGACCTCGCCCTTTAGTCTGTTGATGCTGCTGATTGGTGCTGGGGAGGAAGCCAGCCTCTGATGCGTGCTGAGCCCACACTGGACCTCAGCTGCACCCCAGCCTCATTCCTCAGCCTTTTCTGTCCCACAGCTCGATTAAAATCACCTGTTAAGAGAGCGCGGGCTCGGGCTGGAACCCACCAGCAAAGGCTCACCTCTGGACAGGAGCACACTTGTGAAACTCAGGTACGGGGGGGGCTAAGAATATTGAGGTCACTAGAAAAGCCACACGTTGATGATCTTGGATAATAACAGTGTAGCTAACTGTTGCCTATATTGTGAATGTCCTTTACTTCTGGGGCATTAAAATGTCAAAATATTGGGGCTGGAGGGTTAGCTCAGTGGGTTCCGGTGCCTGCCTCACAAGCGCAATGTCCCGAGTTCGATCCCCGGTAACCACATAGAATGCTGGGCGTGGTGACTCACGCCCACCAGCCATCAACACCACATAACACAGTGCCGGGCGTGGCGGCTCATGCCTATAATCCCAGCACTCGGGAGGCAGAGACCAGAGGAATGCTGAGTTCCAGGCTTGCCTGGGCTACATAGTGAGCTCAGGGCCAGCCGGAACTACAAAGTGAGACCCTGCCTCAAAAAAAAAAAAAAAAAAAGTCAAAATATTTCCATACATCGCTTTAAATTATTCAAATGTACTTCTTCGGGGGTATGTTAACTTTTGACTTGATCACTTCTATACTGTCTGCACAACTGATCTTGCATGTGGGCTATTCATTACTTCTATTTTTGGCTGGGCTGTGGTTCAAACTTGGGGGGCATCTTGTGCATGCTCGGCAAGCACCATCACTCAGTGACATCCCTGTCCCTTCTACATTTTTTAAATCAAGTACTGAAAATAAATCCTCAAAAAATGATACGTTTTCTTCCTTGCTGATCCCTGCTTCTCCAGTCTTCCCACTGGGTAATTACACAGTCACCATCACTGACCAGAAGAGACTTCTGAAGTGTACATGTGTGCTTTGAAGAAGGCGGTTATTATAATGATACTGAGATAATCTACAGGAACAGCCTGCACTGCTCTCTTCAAAATGCTCTTCTCTGGAAAAGCAATAACCTGGGATGTGAGTGCCCCGCCTCCCTTAGATCTCCCCAACTGATGGAGACTATTTAAGGGTAAGAGGGGAAGGATAATAAAGAGGTTTAAACTATGCCACACACCAGTTCATTAAAAATAACACACATTCTCTGAGAAGGCCAACAGTTTATAAGAGGATTATAGCAGCCGAAGCGAAAAGGCTATGCAAGACTTTCTCCTTATTTCTCAGGCCTGCAACATCTCGAGCATTTTAGCTTGTTATTCATTCATCAATCTTGATGATGGGTCCAGGCCGGGCAAGCAGTCCGTCAGGGGCTACAGAGGAAACCAGCAAGAGAAAGACATCAACCGTGCCCCTCAGGGCCTCAGTGGTTACTGAATCTTGAAGCACCCAACGGAATTAACTAGTACAAGTTCCTCATCACCAAGCACTGATGGAGTGTCTTGTGACTTTTCTTGCAGAAAAAGGGGGAAATGAGATGGGGTATAAAGGGTTCCAGGACACGGAGGCGCTGATGAGAGAAGCGACAGGACTGTGGCAAAGGAAAGCGTGTTCTGAGGCATTTGGTAGGACTGGCAACCAAGTTCTTCGAAAGGTGATTCTGGGGAAAATTCTGCTGGGCATGTGGGATTCTGAAGGGTAGAATAAACCAAGGAGAGTATTCAAAGTGAAAGAAGAGGCACTGAACTAGAAGAGCTCAGGGGTAGAACACTGGCCTAGGATGTGCCAGGCTCTGGGCCTCACCACAGCCTGAGGAGAGGGAAAAAGGGAAGAGCAACAAGAAATTCAAATGACAAAGCGACAGTCTGCAAAAGCACAATCATCTTCTCTGGCTAAAGCAGGGCTTCTCAGGCCCGCCCCAGACTACATCCACGTGATTCTGGGACAAGCTAAAGTCCAAAACTGATTTGACTGGAGCACACAACACATGGAAAGGGATAAATGTGCTGGGAAAGGTAGGCAGGAGGTCAGGAGAGACCAGGGAACTCATATTGAGGTCTCTGTTTAACCAAAAGCCAAGGAAGGTTTTTGAGCAGATAGGTGAGATTATAAGAGCTATACTTAAAAATATACTTGAAGAAAATACAACGCACATTATTTCTACACCCACTAGAAATGAGAAGAAAACAGACATAAAGAGATCCAGTAACAAGCTAAGAGAAGATACAGACACCCTGATCATCACAGTGTGGGAACACACAGAATTTGGCCACAGAGTAGCTGCTGGGAAGAGACAGGAAAAAAAATATATTTTAGATCACATACCCCAGGAACACAATGATCTTATTAAGTGAGGTCTTCCTATAAGGACAGTATCTAATCCTTGTAATGCTGTATCTGTAACCACAATATACAAAGTTCTAAACCCAGACAAAAGAACACTAGAAACAAATAGTTCTGCAACCCCTCCTTCCACAGGAAGACATTCTGAAGGACCCAGCAGATTCCCTTAAGTCTCATGCAAGGGCTCTAGTGCCTCCATTTCCCACAAAGTAGCAAAGCCAGTGACTTTCCCCCACAGGAAGGGGAGCCCAAGGGAAAGAAGGTCCCCCCTGTGTTGTGTTACTCAGTGGTCCCTCTGAGAAGATCAAAGGCGAAGACTTAAGAAGCGCAAATGTAGTGCCCTTCCCCAATCATAAAAGGCAAGCAAGTTCCTGCTGACCACGTGACCCATTTCTCCCTAGAATTTCAAGCAATGGCCAATCCAAAGACTGCAATCCACTTAGCATGTCTTCCTGGGCCCAGTGAGGACAGGCAGCTCATCACCACAGCAACTTCCTGCTCAAATGATAAGACCAAGGCACAGCAAACAAATCACAGTATAACTGTCTCAGAAAGAGGAAGACTCCCAAAGGGTTGCAAAATAAGCAGTAGGAAAATGCAAGTGTCATCTGAAGACAAAGAAGACACAAGTGTGTTCCACTGAGCAGCATGTGACGATGACAACAAACAATTGTGAAAATAGACAACCCTCCCCCAACTCACCACAGAATGAGAGAATCACTGATAGTTCTATCTCAGCAGTTGTGGGACCTTCAAGAAAATACTAATACTGAGTAAGAGCCACCTTTATTTTGGGTTATACAGGACCAGGGCCACTGTTCTCATTTGAGTCCGTTATACCCTGGTGACACTATCCAGCTAGAATGTCAGATTCAAGAGTGGAAATCAAAGCATTCTCTCATCTCTACACATTCCTTTGCAAGATCACTATTTTTGCAGAACCCACACAACTCTCCCGCATGGCCTGGCTTTCTCCTGCGTCATGCAACCTATGTGAAATTAAACTCCAATCAAGGGCTGAATTTTTAAAACACATGTGCTGCAAGGGTGAGGAACTCGGCCTTCTCTAACACTAACATGGAGCAGAAATGAGACCAGAAGAAGGGCTCGAGACCTCTTGTAGAAGAAACAGCCATACATCCTCCTAGAAGTCACCTTTAAAAATCCATTTAGTCCACATCCTAATGGACTGCTCCAACAATTACATCAGTGTTATTTGGGCATTCTTCTCAAAAGTCCATAGAAAACTCGTGAATGCCGATTTGAAAACCAAAAGAGACTTTGAAGTGTAGATGTCTTTGCCAGCTCACCCCATGTGGTCATGCACAGGGTGAACTGATACAGCTGTGCCTCTGCTCTGACCTCTCTTTGCCGTTGATGTGCCCACTGCTCTATCCGATGGCAGCCATTGCCCCTCTGGGCCTGAGTTGAATCCTTCCTAAATCTAGTCCATACGCAAATCGCCAGGGGCCTTGGCGCAATAGTGAAGTTCTGGATTCAGGATGCCTGGCCTGGGACACAGGGACACAGGCTTCTGCTGCTGCCTGCTTCTCCAGGCCTCATGCTCCTGGCTGAAGAACTGGTTTAATCCAGTACCCACCTCACAGGATGCTATGGATATTAATTGACACGACACACATAATGTGCTCAGGGCAGGACCTGGCTTTTCATATCTCTAAGTATATGCTGAATACTACTGCATCTCTAAAATGGAAAAGGCAACTGGGGCTTTAGAAATAAAATTATTCAAAAGTAAAGCACACGCTTTCTTATTTACACCATTAAAGCAGACCATCTGTGTCTAACCGTGACTTAATGAACACAGGGCATTAGATTAATTATCCTAGACATGATAATTGACAAACCTGTGCCTGCTGATGTAGCTTCTGCCTCCTCTTCCCAGAAGAATGGACTTCAGTGGGCTATTGTGGCATCTTGGGGTCTGGATGCAGAATCTTCCCAGAGGCCCTGTGTTAAAGTCCTAGTCCCCATCATGCTACCACCGGGAGGCAGTAGCCTTGGATATACCCCAGAAAAGGGGGTGTGGGACCTCAGCCCCTTCCTTTCTCTCTTTGTTCCCTGGCTGTGATAGAAAGGATTTGCTCTGCCACACACTCCTACCATATCATCCTGCCTATGCCTAATGTCAAGCAAAATAAACCTTTTCTCTTTGTAACTTGGTTGTCTTAGCTATTATAGTGACGGAAAGCCAGCTAACACAAACCTACAATACACACGGTCCTTTTTCTCTCTTCTGGAACATTATTTTAGTCATCAAAATAAGTGACACCACATAGGAAAACAGCGTTGAAAACTGTGTAACTTATCATAGGATCACTTATATTATAGGGAAGTTCCCTTAAAATGGTATATTGAGAATTAAATTTTTTTTAAAGTAATGTAAGCCCTTTGTAAAGACTTCAGAAAACAGTTTACTAGAGGAGAGGAACAGCCACCAACAGTCTTCTGCTAGTATTTTAACAAACATTCATTCATTTTTTTTCCTATGAAGTTTTTAAGTATCTAGACTGGAATATACTCCATATGCAATATCACCCTGCTTTTTACCCTCTCTTAGCATTAACATAGTCAACATTTCCTGAAACACTGGGAATTTTGTGGAAATGTCATTTTAAATGACCATATAATATGTGATCAGACAGACTAATCACAACGTATTTAACCATTTCCCTAATGCTTTACTTGTAGCCCTGCCCTACGCTCTCTATTTATAAGTGATGCTTCAGGCAACATTTTCATGTGTTAACTCATGCAGTTCTGATTACTCCCTTCTGAGAGTAAGAATTTTGAAGTTCATCATACTGCTTTCCAAAGTAGCTGTACTAATTCACTCTTTGTTACATGAGAGAATTTTTTTTTTTTTTTGAGACAGGGTCTCGCTTTGTAGTTCAGGCTGGCCCTGAGCTCACTATGTAGCCCAGGCAAGCCTCGAACTCAGCAATCCTCCTGCCTCTGCCTCCTGAGTGCTGGAATTACAGGCATGAGCCACCACGCCCGGGAGAGAATTCCTATTTTTTAAAAAATTCCTGCTAACCTGGATAAAAATGGCCTCTCAATGTTGTTTCAATAGGCACTTATTTTTGTAATTAGTGAAGCTGAAAGCTTCTCACATTGCTGACCGTTTGTGTTTCGCCTTATGTGAAGTCTGTGTACAAGCTCTGTCCCCTTCTCTACTGTGGCTTTACTGTGTACATTAGCAATTTGTACTTAAAAGTTCTATTAAAAATAATACTGGACTGGAGATTTAGCTCAGTGGTTCCAGCACCTGCCTCACAAGTACAAGGTCCTGAGTTTGATCCTGGGTAACCACATATAATGCTGGGCATGGTGACTCACGCCCACCAGCAATCAATACCACATACCATTGAATTCTCTTTTCTTCCATTGGCCACAGAATCATCAGTTGATTCCTAATAATGATAAAATCATATCCTCCAGTAATATATAGTACATCTCTATAAAACCAACCCTGACAGTCTTTATTTTTTCTAAATTAAGCACTGTGGATTGAACTCAGGCCTTCTGCATGCTCTGCAAGTGTTATACCACTGAGCTATACCCTTCCTTCTTTCTAAATTTTGTTTTGAGACAGGTTTTGCTAAGCTACTCAGATTGGCCACAAAGTTATAATCTTGATGCCTAAGCTTTTCAAGTGGCTAGCATTATAGGCATGCGTCGCTACTCCTGGCCCAACAGATCACTTTTAGGATGTGTTCAGTCACCGGTTTTCTATACATAAATAACCTTTATTGGGGCATTGATTTTATAATTTTCCATGTTGGAAGTAAGTTCTTCCAATTTCCTTCTAAATCTTGGTGGTTCACAAATCTCAAATAAACAATTAGCTCTTTCAATAGGGCAGTATGTGAAGCTGTATGAAGCTGAAGCTGCAATGGAGACCCCAGAAGTTCAGAGAAACCAGGAGCATGGAATATCCGAGGAAAACTGCCAGGAGAGAGCAGAGCTGGCCCAAGACAGAAGCCATGGGAGCGATCAGCACCAGCAGCACCATGGGGATAGAGCCACCCGAGCCCCCTGGGGCTCAGGGCTGGCACAGATTGCTGGGGATGCTGGAAGTGCGACTCTGGGATTCAGGGTTTGCCCTGCTGGGTTTGGTCTTGCTTTA
>PVIC010002149.1:0-81021 GCA_004025085.1 Thryonomys swinderianus
TATATATATATATATATATTTCTAGCTCTTGTGTTACCTATGAAACTTTAGATGACTTCAGGTCTCTGAATACGAGTATTCCTATATAATTGCCAAGGTAACATACCCACCTGAACATAGTGTTGAAGGAATCAAGGGAGCAATTTATCTATGTGACAAAGATGGGCTGGTGCAGCACAAATCCTCACCACCCCTGTCTCCAAAACACTCAGAGTCCAAAACTTCTCTTTTCAATTGGTAGCCATTCATTTCCTATCTATTACCTTATACCTACACCAACTTGTATTTCCAGTGTCTGGATTCCAATTATGGAGAAATGGAAGCAGAGAATATGGGGTTATGATGTGTAATCACACTCTTTTAAACTATATTACAAATGGCAAAACTGCAGCGAAAACACACCCACTCTGATCATGGGCATCTATTAAATCATCCTTGAAGAGGATGAAATTTACCTGAGGAGTTTATCTGGCCAAATACAGCAATTCTTCAATGACTGAGTACATGCAGGCAATTATATCCATTAGTAAGTAATCTGTGACAAGAGAAACAATTTATGTTGAAATGTCTGATTCCTGTAGCTATACTAATCTTTCAATTCCCTAAGTCTATCTCTTGTGCAATAGCATCCTTTTTCTAACAGCTTTTTTTTTCCCAATGAGTAAAGAAGCCTTATTTTAAATGTCTATGGCCCAAGGACGGAGTGAGCTTCTTTTCAGTTATCCATACCTACCTATGTGGTTTGTTCCTATAAAAGCTCGTCCTTTCTTACATGGTTAATAGGTGAATGATTTTGAGGAACAGCTTTTCTATAACCATTACATTAAAATTTCTGTAAAAGGAGGCATAGTAAAAATGGCTAAAAATTTACTGTAACTACATGTGTCTCAGAGCAGCTCCACTGTCTACTAGCTTTTGTGAGGTTTTAATGAAAATGAACAGAAGCTGGAACCAATATTGAAACTTACACCTCTGTGTATGAAAGAAGGATTTGCAGCATGTTCTGCTTTAGAGAAGTCTCTGCCCACAGCCCGTGTACTAAAAGTTCAGTTGCCAGACTCTGGTGCTATCTGGAAGTGGAAGAGTTAGGAAAGTTCACTGACGTGGCTCTTGAAGGGAATACTGTAACATGAGCCACACCCCCTCTCTCTCTCTTCGTCTGTTTCCTGGAAGCCATGAGATCAGCAGCTCCTCTCCTACCACGTCCACTGCCTCACTCTAGATCCAAAGACCAAGGGCTCAAAGAACATTGATGGAAATCATTGGCCAAAATAAATTCTTCTTTATAAGATTATTATCGCAGGCATTTCTGAGACAGGATTTCACTTTGTAGTTCAGGCTGGCCCTGAGCTCACTAATGAACCCAGGCAAGCCTAGAACTCAGCAATCTCCCTGTCTCTGCCTCCTGCATGCTGGGATGACAGGCATGAGCCACCACACCAGGCACTGTGGTATGTGGTACTGATTGCTGAATAGGCCTGAGTGCTGGGCATGAGTCATCATGCCTAGTATTGTTATATGTGGTTACTGGGATCAAACCAGGGACCTTGCGTTTGCAGGGCAGGCACCAGAACCACTGAACTAAATCTCGGGTTCTACAATAAATTCTTGACACTAATGTCCACAGGAGATTTCCAGTTTTATGATTTAAATGAACAACAACCAAAGAGATAGGATAATATGATACTATGACCCTTAGCTATCACCTTCTTTTATTGCAGTCAAGTAAAATGTACTAACATCGAATACTCATTTGAAGCTAGAAATCTTATTTTCATTTTGATTTCAGTATGTGCCAGCCAGGAGATTTTATGTAAGCAACTTGATCCAGAGGCCTGTACATTGAAAGAAAAAATAAATGATGCTAACATTAACTTCCTCATCCCACTGTATAAAGATTAAATCAAGTGAAACCTGTAAAGTATGTACACAGCAGTTTAAGTGTGTAACAAACATTTAAATTTCAAAATGGGGAAGTTCACAACATGCTCACTATTTCCTTCATGAATCCAATGAGTGTTGCATGAAATGCCCATCCCAAGATGTGTCTACCACTCTGACCACAGAGGCTCTACAGAGAGCTTCTCTCCATGGTCCGCATTATCATCACCCATCAAAAGTGTCTGACAAGCTTTTCTAAATGGTGAAGTTTTGTTGTTATTATTCCACGGCAAAAAAAAAAAAAACAGCCTTTACTGGTTTATTTGGACAATGAGTGATACATTGATTGTGTCCTTCCAGATTCTGCATGTTGAAGCTCTTACTTGAGAATATAACTTTATTTAGAACTGTTGGTGGGAGGACTGTTTCAGTATGAGTAGTACCTTGTACAAAGGAGAAACAGATATGGTTAGGGAGAAGATGATATGCTGAGGTCAAGGAGAGCAAAGTTCCAAGAGCCCTTTGAAGCCAGGATGGATACAGGAAGAGCTCTGCATCTGCCCCCTGCAGCCACTGACCATGCTGTGTGACTTCTAGTCTGAAATGTGGCCAAACCCATTTTTGTTGTTTAAACCATTCAAACTATGATACCCTAATGTTGTAGATCTAGATCTTATGCAGTTAAGACTTCCAATTTAATTACGAAAAATTTGTACTAGAACTACTCTAACCTTTAGAAAAAGAATATATTTTTGCTCTGATATGTGTGTGTTCACACGTGCTTGCATGTGTGTAAGAAACAAATTTTGAACAGAGATTTTTTAAAAATTTGATTTTTTATTGGTATATTTTATATACAGCTCATGATCACACTCAACATTGGGGAATTTGTAGCAGTATATGACATGAGTTAATTCTCATTTTTACCCATATCTTTACCCACCCCACAACCTCCCACCCCCTATACACATGTTCTTTCTTTTTCAACAGAGATTTTCTTTAATGAACTATTTACAGTAAACACACAAAATATGCGTGACATTCCAGAAACACCACCATTTTGCTAATGCTGAGACTATCACCCCAGAGTGAAGAGAAAATGGAGTTACTGCTTCAGTGTGTAAACCATGAGAGAAACACTACCAGACAAAAACTGTTGCTCATAAAAGGCCAAGTATAGCGAGAACCACATGAACCACACTTATGGTCCTAAGAGAAAGTATTTGTGAGCAGCTCCTGTAGCTAATGCAGAACAGAAGACAAATCGACTCCAAACGTGCAGCCCACCCCAGTAGCCTTCCAGGACTCAGCACAAAACAAAGCAGGGCAGAGAATGACCTATTGGCAAAGAACGCATAACAGGAACTGATTATAACAGTTCATTATAAAGCTTTTGGCTACACAAAATAAATTGTCAAACCTATGGCTTAAGCAAAGTGTAATTATTCTTCATTTATAACACTTTTAAATGTTTTATTATACAAAATTTCAGAGTGAGTTCAGCTGCTTAGTGATATCAGGGCAACAGCTAAACTTCCTCAGGCTTCTCTTAATTTTCTCTCATGATCAAAGACCCACATTTTCAAACATCACATCATTACACAAATAAGTTCAAAGTCAAAAAGAAAATGATGGGAGAACTTTCTTTTTATATTTATCTCTTCTTTGCTGAGTATGGTAATTTTCCCTAGAACATAGCCCCTTATAACTTACAGATCAGATCTAGGTCGCATAACTGGTAAAAGGAAAGGGAAATGTCATCACTTTCTTAAATTAACAATTCACCACCTGGGTCAAGTGACTGCATCCTACAGAAAGAGTCAGGGTGATAACAGAGCCATCTACGAGAAAAGTCAGACATCGCATACCTCTACTTCAAGATCTCATGATCAAAGCACAACATTACCCTCTTGATACATACAAGACCTTTCAATTCTACTCTTTCTCTTCATATAGGTTTGGTGTTGAGGTTTAAAGTTAAATTTTTCTCATAGTGTCAGGGTCTAAAAAAGCAGATCTCATCCCACCGTTGTTGACAATGACCTTAGCGATCACATAGACCTTTTCTGTTCACTAGTGAATTCACACATAACATAACTTCAACACGTCACTGGCATCTTTGTCATTATGGTGGTGACACAAAGACAAGTTGGAATATAAGTCAAGGCAGGTTTTCACAATAAGATCAAAGATTCAGCTCAAGAATTAATATTTCAGGGGCTGGAAATTTAGTTCAGTGGTTCCAACACCTGCCTCATAAGTGCAAGGTCCTGAGTTCGATCTTCAGTTCCAAAAATAAAAATAAAAAATAACCCTTGAAAAGGTCAATGCTAGTAATATTATGAAAATCATTCAGAGCTATCAAAAAAAGCATATTTAAATCTCATTTCCTTCTAACTCACCGTGTAATTTTTGAGTTGGGAAGAAAAATCACATAACGTTTCTGGCCCTCTTTCTTCATCTATTAGATGAAAGTACTAACTTCACAACTGCCTCAAAGAATACCTATGAGCATTTTGTGATTTGGGTGAAGTCCCAAATTTAAGATCCAAATGATAATAATTAACATGATTGAGTGTTTTTTCGATTTTCAAATTGTTTTAAAAAAGAAAAAGAAAGAGGCTAGGTTTTTAAAGTATTGGTTAAAATCTTCAAGTTTGTTATACCTTCTGGTGATATTCCCCTGTTCTGCTGGGCACATACTGGCATCCCTTGGTTTCCACAACTTGTCTGGGCTGGGCAGGTTTCTTTTCCCAGCCAGGGCTCTGGTTCTGGCTGCTTTCCAGCTTGAGCAGGTAAACATCACAGTGTGCCCTGACAGGACAAGAGAGACTCCTGTCTGTAGAAAGCTTTATAATCAGAGTTACTACCATTTCCTCACGTGTTTCACAAACCTGACAAATGCACGGTAGCCAAATTTAAATCTTTAATTTCATGAAAATGTCACCTTAACATTTTCCTGTTGGAGGAAAGCTAACCTTAGAAAAGCTTAAATGATTGACTTATATAGGCACATTTTGTATTTTAAAAGCTTAACCAAGTTCAAAATGTTCTCAATTACATGTTCTTAAAGTTTCCTAAGTAAATACACCTCCATTTCTATAGAATTTCTAATACTTTTAAGCCATTATGTTCCCAGACTCCCAAAATTGTGTAAGAAAAATATATTCTTTGTAGAACAGTTCCTAAGATGATCAAACATTACTTAATACTCCTCCTAAAATGACAATTGCTTTCTTATTTTCACATGAAAACTACTAAGTTTAAAGAAGCAAAAAAGTTGTTACATTTCCTCATAAAACATCTATTTCAAAATAAGGATGAAGATAGCTTTAACATCAGACAGTGTTTACAATAGGTAGCTGAGACCCCATAACTTGTTCAAAATAAGCCAAGAAATGTATGTGGTGCATTAGTAGAATATGTGATAGTTTTACAAAAGCAGAAAATCTATTGCTTGTGTTTGGGACACTTTGGATATAAGCACTAAACTATATTATCTTATGTAACTGTGAAATGATAGACAATTTTAAAATACTGAAGCATTTGCATTTAGGTTATCACTGCACTTGAACACACTTAAAAAACAAACTGTACTCAACATTTGAAGAAAACAAATTCGTGTAACACGCGTATGGTTAGAATTTGTGCTTCTTGGATATTTCCTAAACTAACTTCCATAAATCCTCTACCATAATTAAGGCTTTTTATAAAATAAGAGCGAGCTTGTTACATGAGAGATTATGTGACCCCTTTGAAGAGGAAGTCAGACATGCTAGAACCAAGTAACTTGGACCAAAACTGAAAGTCAATCTACAAAATTTTCTGCAGTTGTATTACTTCACTGGCCTCTACTGCTGTTATTGGAAAGTGTAAACTAATAAAATCAGAATTTATTCTTTTGATTCTCTTTATAGAACCATTTTTACCTTATTATTTGTATTTGGTATAGCCTCTGTCAAAGTGAATCTCTTCTCCTTTAACTGCAAAATAAATGAGAATAGCATCTCATTGATGCAAAGGCTTCTTTTATGTCTATAGGAAAATCACAACCTTTTTATTGTGCTTTATCATCAAACAATTTGGCAATCTGAAAGTTAAAACATGGGTAAAACAATTTTATGCACGTGGGTAGCCTTATTCTCTTCTTCACCCATGAAATGTATGTCAAGAGAGTAAAAGCAGAGAGTAGAATGTTAAGTACTTTATCCTACTGTTCCTGTGATTAGACCATTCTTCAAAGAAGGGTGGCTATTTAACACACAGTTCACAAAAAGCTGCTTCTACAGCTCGCCTCTGCAGAAGAAAGGAGTTATTAATTCTCCATTTATTTTAGTGATTAACTCAGTTATCCAGTGTACTGGCAGAAAGCACTCAGAGCATCTCAAGAAGGTACTTCTAATCAGTTTTAACTGAGAATGTTACAGGTTGGTGTGCAAAACAAAGAAAGATCTGGGCATTGCATTCAATGACTGGGATAATAAAGAGGGGGAATCAAACCACAGTTCCCCAGCTTCCCAGGTGCATTCGCCTGTCCTCCTCAACTGACAGCACAGCAGGGAAAGTAAGGGATGGCCTCAGTCCGTTCAGGTGTTTTGCAAAAATTTTTCATACCTCTGTTTTTCCTCTATGTCTCCCAAATTTTGTAGACTCATTACTTGTCCTGGGTGGGTTTCCGTGAGGAGCTTTTGGAATTGCCTAGAAACTTGAAGTTCATTCTTGTGAACTGAAGTGAATTGGTTGGTCTAGCTCCTCAGAGAGCAGAGAAATCAGTAGAGGGGCAGCTAGGAGCATCAACCTTGTCTGTTAAATTAGTGAGCTTCCTTTCACTACTGAGATGAAAGACCCCACAGCCAAAGTGGAAAGGGAATTTGGCTTAGAGTTTGTAGAGATTTCAGACCACAAACAACTGGCTCTAAGACAAAAATAGTGAACGGCATCACAGAGGGGACACAACATGGCACACAAGAGGAGCCCAAGGCAACAAGAAGCTATTAACGGCATCTTTCTGTGCCCTTCATCTTATTCACATTACTGGGATTAGGACAATGCCAAGCCAGTGACTCAGATGTAGTGGTTTTGTCATGCCCTTAATCCCAGCATCACACATTCCAGATTCAACTACTTCTGAAAAGGAAAGTCCCACTTCATCTTCATGAGGCTTTGGGAGGACATTGAAACACAGCCAGCCATACTCTTCTTCCCATGAATTCTTACTAATAAATTCACCTCTCTACAAAAAGAATTCGTTTCTTCTAGAGATCCTTTCAGAGCCAAAGTAAATAGTTTCTGAATCCAGTTATCCAGGCTGATTTTTTGTTTTATTTCAATGTAATACTAGTAAACACTAATACACATAAAAACTCTTATTTCTATGAAAAATAAAACACAATTTTATAATAAAATACTTAAAGACTAGCAATAACTAATACACTGAGTATCATGATCTTAATAAAAAAAAGATAAAACAGATTTGATTCCATGTAAATCAGTGTATGTTTAAAATTATCTCTGGCAACATGTATAGAATCCCTGCCTTGGTAAACATTGCCTCTTACCTTCTTTTATTCTATTCACTAGTTCCTCTTAATTATACTTAACAAATATATTTCAAATGCATTCACTTTCTCCATTTTTTTCACTGTATCTTCTCTATGGCCATCGGACCTCCCTTACCCTGTTTTCCAGTGTTAGCCAAGTTGCAAGTTTAAGGACACAGTCTTCCATATGGCTGGGCCTGCCCACGGCTCACACCACACTGCCAGGGGCTAAGTTCCTTCTATATACAGGAAGAGAAAAAAAATGACACCAGATCAGCCTCACTTCTAACATCAACTGTAAGTTTGCTCAGTTTATTAGTCAAGTTTCTCCAGAAAGAAACGCCAACAGGATGTTACAGGCATACAAGGATACACACACACATACAGACAAGACAGAAAGAGAGACAGAGACAGAGACAAAAGGACAGAGAAACAAGAGTGAGAGTTTAATAAATTACTTCACGCAGTTGTAGAGTCTTGGCAAATCCAAAATCTGCA
This sequence comes from Thryonomys swinderianus, assembly GCA_004025085.1. NCBI lineage: Eukaryota > Metazoa > Chordata > Mammalia > Rodentia > Thryonomyidae > Thryonomys > Thryonomys swinderianus. Next base: position 7,920 of record PVIC010002149.1, read on the forward strand.
AGGTAATCCAGTTGACTAAAGACCCAGGGAAGAATTTTGGTTCAAGGTCCCCAGCAGTTTTCTTATAAAATTCCTTTTTACTCAAAGGAGATCAATTGTTGTTCTATTAGGTCTTCAACAGATTATGTAAATCCTACCCACACAATAATGTATTCACAATTCACCACCTTAAATGTTAATATCATGAAAAGATACTCTCACAGAATCATCCAAAATAACATTTCACTATCTGGACACCAAGACCCAGGCAAATAGAAACACAGCATTAATCATCACAAGCGTTTCTCAATACTGTCCTCATTTACTGTAAAATCTCACAGGACTCATGGAAGCCTGCTACACACACTGTTGCATTTATTATAAGGAAAGCATACAGGACAACAGCTGAAGAAAAAGAAGCGCTAAGCGGAGAAGCTTTGGAGTCCCTTCAGAAAGTGTTACCTTCTTGGTGAAGATCCAGGTGGAGTATGGTCACTCAGTGAGTTCAGCTGTGCCGGGGAGCCACAGTTTTACTGAAGCTGCAGTCTGTAAACTTGATTGGCTGATATACTACCCGGCAGCTGAATTCAATTCTCTACCCCTTACTCCTCCTCAGACTGATATCACATGGCACAAGGATATCACATCACATTGTCAGTATAAACTGCCAGCTATGGGTCCCATTATATAAAACGAAGATGATTCTGTCACTCAGAATCACTTAGAAGTTGGGGACAAAAGCCAAGTCAGTTTTTGAAGGAGGCCCAATTCCTTAGTACATACTTGCTCATATTTTCACAGACCTGTTTCCTTCTACTCCATCATATTATTTCAACACTGCATCCACAATAATTTTCTTCATGGCTGTAGATGGCTTTCATAACAAAATAATACACATAAGTTTGTTCTCACTTGAAGTTTTCCCCAGCCTCAGTCTCTCTACAGCAGTCTAAATCCTTTATCTCAGGACCCTTAAGGGGTTGATGCTTCAGCATAAATTGGTCTACCCTCTCCTCTTTGATCAATTAAATAAAAGTTAATACCTCATTTCTTAGTACTCATCCTTGCAGTTTTTGATTATATAACTAACAGTTTCTTTCTTACACAATCCACTGCTGTATCAGGGAGAAATTCTGTTTATTTTTGCTCCATGTTATATCTAACTACTTAGTATAGTATTCAGTACATAACAAATGGGAATAAGTAAATGTCAGCTCCTATAGAAAATGGTGAACACAAATTCCTACTGATCACCAAAAGCTCAAGCTTTGCTGAATAGCTTCATCTCCCCTTCACACTAACAGGACACGTTTGTTGAGCACAAATAGGAAGTGAAATCTGTATTAAAATGAATGTCTAGAATGAGAAACACAGCCAGTGTGAGGAAAATGTCCATGACAATGACCTTGTCAACTTGATTACCTCAAGAGCCCTCTAGATGATCATTAACGCACAGTTCTGGGTGTCTCTCAGTAGCTCATGGAGACGTGACCTTGGACAGTTGATCTAGGGCCTACTCCTGTCCTCTCCTCACAGAGAGTCCCGTCCAATCCTCTCTGGCACTGTGCCCACGCTCTGCTTCCTGACTGTGAGAAACTGAGCCATGCTGGTACATCATGCCCTTCAACTATGACGTTTCTGTCAGCTGAGAGGAGACTGAACCATCTGAAAACATGAGCCACAGAAAAACTCTTCCTTGAAGTTGTGATTTCAGATAGCTTGCCTTAGTGATAGGAAAACTACGATGACTTTAATAACCACTGTGCTATACGAATAAAAATGACAAAGCAATGGGCTCCTTTACAAATGAGATTGATATCGGTCTTTTCCTATGTCGGGTCATAGTAAATATAAACTACCTGTGAAGTTTTATTCAAACACTTGGAACTGAACGACTCTTATTATCTTTAACACTGATTTGAGTTAGCTTCCATTTGGGACCACAGAGCTGATGCTGGAAGCACACAAGTCAATAACAAATCCGCCAACATGAATCCGCACAAGACTGGGATAATGAGTCTTGCTAATCACAATGTCCGCTCATTACTAGGCTGCGTACACCCCGATGAGCCATCTCACAACACATGTGCAGAGATGGAGAACCCAAAGTCTGGCGGCGTGTTTTCTTCTTTCTTTCCAACACAGATGTTTGGCAGCACTCGGGAGGCAAAAAATAGCGCAAACACTGAGCCACATTTCTGTTTCTGTTTATCTTCAAATGTACCTAACTGGTGTGAAGTCATGGATTCTTCTAACCACAATTACAATTAAAGCTCTGGGTGACACTGTGGATGGATTGCTATGTTTCTAATAGGATAAGAAATTTTACTTCTGGGAATCAGTGGATGAATATAATCATTCTAGAAGCAACAATATGTATAAAGAATCCAAATCAATATTTTTATAGTGAAAGTTAATGTCAGTTCTTTTCAGAAGAAAAGGAAAATAATCAGAATTGGGATGAGCAGGGAACATTTGTACAAAAGCTGAACTTTGTAAATGTACATGTTTTTCAAACACAAAACAAAATAGAGAATTTGAGAAACTATACTATGAATTTGTTCTCAGGCAGAAAATAAATTAGGTTGTCCAGACCTCACCATACTCTGAAATACAAATTCATGAAATTGCTAGTTGCCTTGAAAAGACTTCATACTTAAATCTCCTGGACTTTTCTTGTTTTTTCCTCCTTACAAGGTGAAAACATATTTGAAATTCTTTACAAGGAGAAGAGGATACTGAAACAATAAGACAATCAAAAATAATAAAATTTATGGGCTGGAGACTTAGCTCAGTGGCTCCAGTGCCTGCCTAGCAAGTGCAAGGTAACTACATACAACAATACTGGGCATGCTGATTCACGCCCACTGGCAGTCCGTACCACACACCACAATCCCGGGCATGGTGGCTCCCAGCACTCGGGAGGCAGAGGCAGACTGATTGCTGAGTTGGAGGCTTGCCTGAGCTACATAGTGAGCCCAGGGCGAGCCTGAACTTCAAAGCAACACCCTGTCTCAAAAAATAATAATAATAAAATTTAAGAATGTAGGCAAGGGGCCGGAGATTTAGCTCAGTGTTTCCAGCGCCTGCCTCACAAGCGCAAGGCCTTGAGTTTGATCCTGGTAACTACATACAATGCTGGGCATAGTGGCTTACACCCACCAGCAATCAATACTACATACCACAGTGCGGGGCGTAGTGGCTCACGCCTGTCATCCCAGCACTCGGGAGGCAGAGACAGGAGGATTGCTGAGTTCCAGGCTTGCCTGGGCTACATAGTGAGCTCAGGGCCAGCTGAACTACAAAGCGAGACCCTGTCTCAAAAAAAATAATAATAATTTAAAAAAAGAATGCAGGCAATTTAATTAGGTAGTAGTATTTCCAGAATGACTGCAAATTATCCTTTTGTTCACTTGACCTCAGCCAGAAGGCCAAGACATGATGAAACTTACCGTCCACTGGTGAACATCTTTCATCTGTGCTACAGGACTATTGTGTACCAGGCACGATCAGGTGGTGAAAAGTATCTTGTTTTTGTGGCAGAATTTACAAAGCATCAAAAATGTTGTCATCCAGGAATGCAAACTTTGTAATATATGACAAGGAAAATACCAAAAAGATTTATTCTAGCCTATTTTTATAGAAATCTGCACCAATCATAACCTCTTGAAAGGTCCTATCCTTGTAAAACAGCCTATCAGTATGCTTGTCTACATGACATGCGCACAATATTTATTGTATAAATGAAGAAAAGTAAAGAATGCAGAAAAATACAGAAAGAAAGGATTTGAGCTTTTGCTAAGAATTTAGATTCCCCTTTAAAATGAGAAATTCCATCACGTCATTCTCTTATTATTTTTTTTTAAATCTGGTTGATACTGACTTGGAAAATTTCAAGGGAACCTTATAGAACTTTATCACAGTGAAAAAAAATCTGGGCAAGCATATGCTGTGGGCATATGTTGTGAACTTGTCACATTACTTAGTGCTTTGCCTTTATTATTTTGGTAACTTCTTAATTTGGAATTCTATTAGAAGAACTAAAATTGCTGGACATGTTTCTAGGCTTCCAAAGACTTTTTGAAGTGTACATGTTAATTTTAAGAATCAAAATCTCTCCTATATTTCTCTTGGAAAAAGTAAAATAATCCAAAGGAGAAAACATACAGATTTATAGCTGAATATAAGTGTAGTTTTAGTTTTTCTTAGTTTTTCTTAAGGATAAAGCTGTAATGGATTGATCTCTCTCTCTCTCTCTCTCTCTCTCTCTCTCTCTCTCTCTCTCTCTCTCTCTCTCTCTCTCTCTCTCTCTCTCTCCTCTACTTCCTTAGTTTTCTTCACAGAACACAGTCTAATATGAAATTAGAGAGATCACAATTTCAGAACAATAAAATGATTCCCCTGGACCTGATGTGTTATGGTTCCCTTCCCAAATCCTTTCTATCTTCCAGTAAAACGTTTTCACTTGTCCATCAGGTGTTTTCCAGCTGACTCCCATCTGCTTATACTAAGTCATAAATTAATGCTTCCATTTATAATTTAAATTCGTGCTTAGAGATCTTAAACTTTGCCTGTTCACTTAGTTCACAAATCTCCTAATCCAAAGAAGTAGCTAATTGGACACTCTCAAAAGGATGCTAACAGAAAATGTCTGAGAATAGAAAATGGATGAGAACAGAGATGTGTTAGATGAACTTAATTGTTCCAGAAGAGCTCCCTTTGCACAGAAGAGGAGCTGTCCTTAGAGAGTGACACCTGTCAAAACCTCTGAGGCTGGGAGACTTGATCTTTTGATAACTTTCTCCTTCCTTCCTGGTTACATTTTAAGATATTTTTCTTTTCCATATCTAGACCTTGTTATGAATCATTTTAAAGATCAAAAAAAAAGGAAAACTGTCAGTAATCTGTCAAATACATCAGAAACTGTAGAAAGTCTCAAGATATGCATCAGCCTAAGGATTTCAGAAAATTATTTCCCCAAAGTAACCACTTACATGTGAACACTTGCCTTCCTAAATCACCAAGAATCAACTTTATCAAATCGGTTAAAGCTGCTCTTCATTTTTTATTTCTTCTCCATCACAATTTCATTAAGCTGTTCTTTAATGCTTCATCACTTTGTTTGCTCTGGATTTACATTACTCAGCCATATCCCTTAAGCTTAATTAAGTTTTTTTCTTTCATGCTTTGAGTACTTTTTTTGTGCAGCAAGATAGGTGAAAAATCAAGGGACACTCATTCATCTGTGAAGCCGTCAGTCTATCATAACTTGAATATTGATTTTGAGGAGGTTGTGACATTCCCTAGGTGAGCATGTCACGTCTGTTGACAGAGAGCATTCAACTTAATTGGATATGATGTCTGCGTGGGAAGTGATGCAGGATGTCAGGCTTGTACACGAGCTTTCTCTCCCACCATGTGCACAGCAGAGGGTAACAACATTCCACTGTGTGCTGACCAAACTCCTTGTGTCTTGTCATACTACTTCAGTTTTTTTTTTTTTCTCTTAAAGACCTGGAGGCAATACAGCTATTCAGCCAAGAGATGATTATGCATTAAAATAACTTGAAGCATGAAATATCAGATGGGGATAGTCATAAATGATTTGCCACATGACTAATAATTTTAATTTGGTCGCTAAACTTGCAGTGTAGTTTTACTCATCTGTAATATGGGAGTAATGATCATCCTTCCTGTCATTAACGACTCCTCAGCAGTGTTGTAAAGATTAATTCATGTTCTTAAATAGCTTTTGAAATGAAAAGTGCAGTGTAAATGTTAGTTCCTAAAGCGTGGTCCTTCCCAGCCAGAGCTACCTTTGTCCCTGATTAACATTTAAAATGCTGTATGAGAAATTAAATTTGCTTGGACAATAGCAGAGTGGTATTTTTAGTTAGTGTAAAGTGGTGGTGAATTGCAGACCCCAATGCTTTAACAAAAATAAAACAAAAAGGTTATTTAGGTTAATTTAACACATATATTGTTTAAATCATAACTTAATCATGTATGAGAATATGATGAGAAGCATAGCTAGCTTTCAACCTGACAAATTGCTTTGTATTGCATCAATAAGTTACGGAAATTAGCCTGAAACCACTTCTGATAATGTATGCAAAAATATTCCAAGGGAACACTTTATAGTCTGATTCTTCAAGTTTTCGTTCGGTTTAGATATACATTTAAATGATTGGTCACTAAGGTCTCTGGCTATTTCATATCAGGCAAAATTATACTATACAGTTTCACATAAATCTGAGTAAAAACAGAAGTAATTCCACTGTGCGCTGGCAACTTTTATTAAGCGTTGAAATCACTGCGCGTCTAAGTCACAAACCAGGTGTTAAGAATCTGACTGCTAGGCATGAAAGTTTAGCTCAGTGATTCGGGCGCCTGCCTGGCAAGCGCAAGGTCTCTGGTTCAATCCCCGGTAACCACATACAGCAATACTGGCACCCACCAGCAATCAGTACCACATACCACAGTGCCTGGCAAGGTGGCTCACGCCTGTCATCCCAGCACTCGGGAGGCAGAGACAGGCAGATTGCTGAATTCGAGGCTTGCCTGGGCTACATAGTGAGCTCAGGGCCAGCCTGAACTGCAAAGCGAGACCCTGTTACACACACAAAAAAAGAATCGGACTGCTGTCTGGATGCCTCTTGAGTGTGGGAGACTCTGTGGACTTTTCTGCCCTCTGCGATGGTTTCACTTCCATGAAACTATGTTCCCCTGACTTCTCTCTCATCTATCTGTTCACTTACTCTTTTTTTTTTCTAGATTCTGCTGCAACTGAATGAATTTTAAAATCTTTTACCTTGGCACCTAAGCCACATGACCCAAAATACCCTAGGTCATCTGGAAACACTTTTAAGCACAAGTTATGGCTGCATTTAAATCTGAAATGCAGTTGATTCCAAGATTTAACTAGTACAGACTGTGCTACTATGGATATTGATGCACATATATCACTGTGGTATGATGTTTTCAATTCTTCCAAGAAGATATCAAAAAGGTAGATAACTGGCTTAAATAAATCATGGAAATAACCCAAATGCCCATCAACTGATGAGCAGATAAGAAAGACGTGGCTTTTTAATATAGTGGAATACTACTGAGCCATGAAGAAGGATAAAAGAGATATTTCTAACTGGAGACCATATTCTTAAGTGAAATAAATTAGATACACGTGTTTAAATTTAATGCTGTCAGAAACTGAAGGTGTAAAATAAAAGGACCAAAATGTATGATAGAAAATGTGAAAGAGGAGGAAAAAGTGTAAATGGGAAGATGCAGTAGGAAGGGAGGAGGGGAAAGGAAGAAAGAGGAAAGGGAGGAAAAGAGAACAAAAGGTAAAACAGAAGCAAAGCTTCTGTACAGAAGCAGGGAAGAGAGTGGAATGGAGGGGAAGGGGTGAGAAAAATAAGATTTTTTGCGATCTCAGGCTCCACCTTCTTTCCCCTCTCTGCTGCCTTTATTTCAAGCTCCATCACAAGCCACAAAGATTAGCTGGCCTGTTTTCCCCCTTTAAAAATTCCTACAATTTCTCATCAAAGTATAGTCCAGTCTTCACAAGCTCTTTACTTCCTTTCCCTCTTTTTTTCTCTCTGCAGATTTTATTTTTGTCTTCCCTAAATCATGTTGATGTTAAGAGAAGAACCTCTGAACACCTCTCTACCTTGACTCTTCTCCAACTTCCCTTATCAGTTCTCACAGCCACGGATGCGGAGGCTCCTCACGGGTGACGAGGGAGAAAGAAAGAGAACGAGCCGGGCGTGGTGGCTCACGCCTGTCATCCCAGCACTCGGGAGGCAGAGGCAGGAGGAGTGCTGGGTTCGAGGCTTGCCTGGGCTACATAGTGAGCTCAGGGCCAGCCTGAACTACAAAGCGAGACCCTGACTCAAAAAAAAAAAAAAAAAAAAAAAGAGAACGAATGCCTTTCACTTATTTCCCTTCTGTAAGTGAAGAGAGTAGAACCATTTGGCAGATAGACCTCAGCCTGTAACTAATAATCAGGCTCCTATTTTTTGTTATCCATTATAAAACTGGCGAGATATGAATTCTAATGGAGAATAAGTTAATCAGTTTTATAACGAATCAGGAAGAGGTGTTTTATGATAACCCAATATTTTAGCCTTCATGTGAACATCGGTATAGGCCTAAAGAAAATCCAAACATCACGAATCAATTATCAATTGATTAAATGTTGCCTTTAAAAAAATAGAATCCCTACCTCAACCAATATTCTCGATCAACCATGTTAATATTCTGACTCACATTGTGCAAAAGTCGTGTATTACTTCTTAGGTCAGAGAAGGTGTGTTAGAAATCCAAAGCAATTTTCATTTTACACAAATTTTTCTTATCCTAAAATCACAGAGACAGTAAGAGCCTGCAGTTCACATAGAAACATGAAAACATAAACTAAAAATATTGTACTCTGAATGATCCATACAGGTTCACTTTATTTTTCAAAAATGTAATGAGGTGCCTTTTGATATTTTATAGGAGAAAATTAAAATTCGGGGAGGCTAACATATCTTTCCAGAATGTATATTCTCAGTTAAAGCATTAGGGTGTTACATGTGTTCAGCCAGACTTCTTGTAACAATCAACATTTTTCTTCTCGCTTTCAGTCCACCTTCTGCTCGTTGGAGGAAAAAAAAACAGTCAAAGATCGTGAACCACCTGATGGGAGAGAAACACCCACCGCCGTGAAATGCTGAGGTGGAAATTTTGTTCTGACCCTCACTGTCTTATCCTTGATGCGCGAGCTAGAACTTCCTCAGTCGCTTCATGAGGCCTCGCCCTTCCCAGATGGAAGAAGTCTCGGCTGCTCCCAGTTCGGCCACTTGCACACCTCCTGGGACCAGTGTCCGAGGACAACTTCAGTACTACTGTATTTTGTCTTGAATCATTACACTGGGAATCCCTTTTACAGCACCTGTCCGTCTGTCCCCTGTCTGTCTCTTCCTCCTTCATACTGATTTGGCCAGATCCATCCATCTGTTTATTCCTTCCTAGAAATTAGTGGGTGACGGTTTCCAAGGGAAAACAGACAGAAGAAGCAGGGAAGCACCATGTTACCTGTTCTCTCCTGACCTTTGTGGAAATAAATGCCGAATGGGTTCCTGCTCTCAGGGCCAGCGAGCCCTAAGTGCCTGCATTCCGTGGGTCAGTGTATTGTCCTACTGAGGGATGCGATTGTTTTATACTTGCTATTTTCTCACTTTCACTTGATGATCTTAGTCTCTTATATCACTGAGAAAACAAAGGCATGAGTAGAGAGTGGCCACATTCTCCCACTACCAAAACCATCAGCCCAGCTACGTTTGTACACAGATATTTTCTTGTTTTCCCTTCAGGGTACAACTTCTATTATCTGGCCAGAGCTAACTCACCACCTGTACAGACATTGGTTGTAGGTCACTTATGGATCACAGATGTTAGTTTTGCTCCTCTGACTAGTCAATTTAATTTATTCACACACAGAAATATGTACATATATATTACATATACAAAATATATGTATTCTTGTATTTACTTACTAAATATTACTGAGTTATTTCACGCTGTAAAAATGATTAAGTCCCCATTGTGTGCCTTTCCCATTTTCTATTTCATTTTAGGAAAACCCTTCCATTTCTACTCTTCTCATTCTTTCTTGACACTAGGGCAATGAACATTTTCATCTCCAGCGTCTAGCCATGTTACTACAGCGGTCGACATTAACTTTCACAGCAACTAAATACAATGGTTAGTTTTAATCTATTATCTATGTTTAAACTGTCATCTACATTTAATCCCCCAAATATTCTTAAAATCCTTTTGTACTCCTTCATCGATTATCTAAATCTCATACATACTCTACATTATTTTCCCGTTCTATATCTGCATTACTCTAATGTCTAATTATTACCAGGTTATAAGGATTAGTCTAGATATTGTGTCTATCTGTAGTAAGTTCTTAGGTGATTTTATCTGGTCTCATGATTTTGATCATCAATCTGATGTTTAACAACATCCAAATTTGCCAGGCGTGGTGGCTCACACCTGTAATGCCAGCACTTGGCTGGCAGAGGCTGGAGCATCACTGTGAGTTCGAGGCTTGCCTGGGTTGCAAAGTGAGCTCAGGGCCAGTCTGAACTACAAAGCGAGACCCTGTCTTTAAACACACACACACACACACATTCAAATTAGTGTCTCCTGCCAGTATCTACTTCCTGAACTCCTGAATCATTTATCCAGTTTAATTTTTAGTTTTCCTCCTTAATACACCATAGTCAAGATTATACCTTTCAAACTTAGTATAGGTATTTCCCAAAACCTGTCCCTCCATCTCAGAAGACAACTTCAAGTTTCTTATTGTCTAGGCAACAATTTCATTTTTCTGATATACACAGTCTCTGTTTTAGCAGCACGTTCTCGCAGATTTACCTTGAAATAACTGCAGAGAAAAGAATCCCCCTCAGCACCTTTACTGCCCCAGCCCTGGCCCAAGACATCATGTCGCTGCTGCTTGGATGAAAAGCCACGTAATGAATCCAGCCGACTCCCCCTTCCTCCCTTTCCTGCCCTTGTAATACTATCAAAACCGAGACCGTGAAATGATCTTCCCTGACTTAAAACGTTCCCAGGCCTTCTGGTTCCTCTACAAAGAAAACCTTAACTCCTGCAACAGTCCGTGCAATCCAGTCCTGAGTACTGATTTCAGAGTCAACCTTGGTCAGTCCTCCAGGACAGTTCCGCAGTCCGACGCTCCTGCCATCGCTCCTGCACACGAGCATGTACCTTCTCTGGGATTTTGCTCCTTCCAGGCTTTATCCTCCTGGAACCTCCTTCTCCATGTGATGTGATTTGGCACCCAGTTCTTATAAATATGAAGACCTTCAAGAGATGTTTCTCTGTAAAGGCAGCCTAATGCCATTTGATTTATCTGTGTCTTCTATTTTTTAATAATGATATTATCCCTAACCTTTTGTATTTTTTTTCTCTCAACAATACTTTGGAATCCTTGTGACAATATTTTTTTTAATTTTTTTCTCTACAATACTTACTTTGTCTTATATTTTGAACCCATAGAACCATGTCTTACACAGAAGAGGTGCAAAATAATAATACTAAATAAATTAACTATCTTTCTTTATACATAATGAACGTATTCCAAATAGTGTTATTAACTCGAGTGAAAGAATATTGACTTGATCAGGTTAGTTTTGTTAAAGTGGATTCAAACTGCTGTCTTTCTCTACACTACATTTTAAAAATTATATCAGATCCTTCAGGTGGGAGAAAATTTGGAAAGAGCTCTCTTGACAATTCTGACATAAACATCTCTCTCCCAGACTTTTGAAAGGCTTGAGCTCCTACCAGCTCCAAATGGCATAATTTCCTTCGTGGAGCTTCATAGTCAGCAAAGATCTATTTTTGACAACACTTAGTAAGACAGGATGAGCCCCGAGACTGCAGTGAGTGTGAAACTTCAGAATAAACACTTAATGTCTTATAGCTCAGCTGAGAGGGTGGAGGTAAGTGATGGGGAGACTTCAAAGGCCTTTCAAACTACCCCACAGCCAACCGCTGAAGTGGAAAGATCTGGATAAGCCCACAGCAACTGCAGAGTCCCATTGGAAACTAAGATACAAGGCTCAAGAAAGTGAATCCAGGTAAACATATTTAGTATAGAAGTTATAATTCTAGGTAAGAAAGTAGGCAGGAAATACAGATAAACTGATTTTCATTTCTCTGTTAATTTCTACTATGGAAGCCCACTTCCCTATTTATAAGAAATTAATCTTTTTCCAGATTCATATGTTCCTCATTGAAGCTGATTCTAAAATCTAGAGCCTTCAAATAATATATTAGACTGATTTCTGTTACTATGGGGAAGTACCTGAGGCAAATGAACTTTACAGAGAAGAGAGGTTTAGTTAGCTCATACTTCTGGGAGTGCAAAGACATGGCACCCAATTGTTCATCTGCAGTGAAAATGTCACAGTGAGTGGGGTCCCTATTGTGGCAGCGAGTGTCTGAGAAAGAGAGCATATCTCAAATCACGAAGTTAGAGAATCATTCATGGATCAGAATTACATTTAACATGACTCCGTCTCCAGCAAGCACTTCTGAGAGCAGCTACTACCCCGTGATGCAAGAATCTCTCCTTGGGCCACCTCTTACAGTTCCTTTCACTCTCATAATACCACATGGGAGATCAAGGCTCCAGACTTTTAGAAGTCAAATAATACCCAAACCACAACTGAGATGGATTTGAACTTAAATTATCAATTGAATTGGCTGCATATATTCATTGTAATTGGAAAGATACTAAAAATTAAAGATCCCTGTGTGAGCAACTCTCTTTTTTTTTTTTTTTTGACAGGGTCTTGCTTCATAGATCAGACTGGCCATAAGCTCACTATATAGGCCAAACTAGCCTTAAACTCATAGTAATCCTCCTGCCTCTGCCTCCTGAGTGCTGGGATTATAGGCATGTGCCACCACACCCAGTATTGTTGTGTGTGGTTATCCGGAATCAAACTCAGGACCTTGTGCTTATAAGGCAGACACAGAACCACTGAGCTAAATCCCTGGCCCAGCAACTCTTGATTTTCTCTTAAAGGTAACATTTTCAGTCTTGCAATTCATTAGTCCATTTGATAATCAGGTAATGTTTTACTTCATTAGTAAAATTTGTATTGTGTTGTATATGATTTGTTCCTGTTCTCATTTCCTTGCTGTTCTCAAATCAAGTTTATTTGCTATGTACAGGTGTCTACCCAGACACATGGTGCTCAGAACATTCATGTCACCGGCTATAGTACATTTCTTGCTCCTATTATAGATTAATATATACTGGACAAATTATAAACAATAAAAACTTCCCCCACTTTTGAGACTGAGAAGTCCAAGAAGGAGAAGCCCCATCTGATGAAGCTGCATCTCAGAGGATTGGAAAGGTTAGTGGGCACACGAGTGCATGAGAGGCAAGAGCAAGACCAGACACAGGAGAGAATGCACAGTTGTGAGAAATCTCCTTCCATGATCACTAAGTACCATCAATAATGTCTCGGGCTGGGGATTTAGCTCAAGTGGTACCACACCTACCTTGGAAGCAGAAGGACCTGAGTTCAATCCCCTGGACCGCAAAAAAAAACAAAAACAAAAAAGTCTCTACTCTCAACCTTTAACATTCCCTTTAAGGTCTCACCTTTCAATATTTTCAGGTGATAATCGAACTTCAACCTCTTTATTAAAGAGACTGTCAAAACTGCAACATTGTTCCTGGATGTGTGTGTGCATGGGTGTGAATGTGTGCAATGCATAATAGTGAAATTCATTTTGGGGAACTGGTGAACACACATGAAATAGCTTGAACATTTTCACACCCTTTATGCCCTCTCCCTGCTCCCCCAAACCCCTTGCCGTGTTCAGCAAATTTGCCTATTTGTTTCCTAGTTCTTTCTTTACCTTTTCATTCATTTGGTATGATTGAGGGTTGAGAAAAAACATGCTCTATTTAACTTTTTCTGTCTGATTTATTTTACTTACTATCATGGTCTCAAATTCTAGCCATTCTGCAAATAATATGACTGAATTCCTTGTGCCTGAATAGCATTCCACTATGCATAGAAACATGATCCCTTTTTTATTTCATCTGTTCTTTTCACAGAATTCTTTGCATCTGGATGAAACTCTGCCCATACAGGCATCCTGAAAGCATGTCCTCTCAAGGACCCAACTCTTGTCTGACCCAGATCAGAGGTCCAACAGGATTCATAAACTTCTCATTTCAGTTTTGTTTCCTGACTCCAAGACCAGAGAGTCATAAATCTAAGAAAGAAATAATTTTTTTCTAAAGTCATTAGCATTTGAACATGGTTTTCTATAAAACATTTTGTTTATGACTAGCCTGCTTTCCATGCTTCTCACTCTATTAGACTTTATCTGGAACAGGAAGAAAATGTTCAAAGAGAAAAGAGCACTGGAGCAAGGGAAAGTGAAGAGGAAAAGAAGAATATTAATGGTAAAAAGGAAAAAAATAGAAATGAAATCTATATATTACTTCTTTGAAGTAATAATCATTATCCTAAAGTAGACTAGGAAGATGGATTGGGGAAGATGGGAAGAAGTATAAGCAATCTAGTAACAATAGCAAATGACCAATAAAACTTCTAAACTCATCATTATGCTACAAAGAAGAGTATAAAATGTATACCAATGATAATGACATTCTTCAAGCCCTCAAATCTCCCCAAATATTACCTCTTTATATAAATACCAGTACTTTCCTTACCATAACCTCCCTTTTCTTCACATTAAAGGGATTTTCTTCACATTAAAGCTCTGTTCTTAAAGTAATGCCATAAATGGCCTTTGTATGAAACTTGCATAAGTGTTATATAAATCATTTGTTATCTCCAAGGGAAATAAAGACAGATATTAAGAGTGTCACGTGGACCTACTGGGGAGCTATTTTGACACGAGCAGACCTTGTGTTGAAAATAGTATGCATGGCTAAACCTGAGTCCGCCTCTAGTAATATGACCAAAAGTTGAAAAGGGTTGTATTAGTCAGCATGAGTCACATCAATTTCCATGAATAAAAACCATTCTCCAAATTTTGCTGGCTTAGCATGACAGGAACCTATTTCCTACCAAAAGTAAGATGTAGACGGTGCTGATGTTGCAAGTGGTCAGTGAGCTTCAGGGACACCAGTCATCACAGATGCCCCCTTCCTCGGTGCCATTGTCACACATGCTGTCACTCAAGCAAAGAGCTTTTACTCTGTCAGGCTTGCAAATGCCAGACTTACCCTCTTGTCAGTGAACAAAATCTCTTATGTGGAAACTAGATTAAGAAAAACTTATAACCATCTTTTGAAGAAAAGCTCTGATGAATACATAGCAGCGTCTCTGCCCCAGGACTTTGAGGACAAACCCTGTGTTAGAAAATGAGGGCAGAGCCTTTAATAAAATTGGGCTGTGCTACTAACAGCTGTAACATAAAACCAAAGGCTAGTTTCCTAATGAATGAAACATTAAGATGACTGATGACTAGTCATTTGCCTTGCCTGTCATTTCTGCCCCCTGCTGATAATAACAACATCTTGGAATATGAAAGCATAATGAACAGCCGCATGTCAATAACTATTAAGTGTCACAGGAATAGAAATCAGATAAAAATTAAAGATTCTGAATAGTAACTCAGGATTGAATTTGTCAGCCCTCAAACTAACCTGTCAGAAAACTCCACATCTTCAACCAGTGGCTAAGTGTGTTTTCATAGATGTCCCCCCATCTTTGATGAACTTACCCATTGTGTCCAACCACCAACAACACAACAAACAACACAGGGGCATGCACACATGTGTGTATACACACACGCACACACGCACACACACACACAGACAATGGGAGGAAATACAATGAAGGTTATGGGAAATAGAAATGGTAGAAGAAATTTTGAAAAAGAATTTTAAAAAAAACAAATGTGATGGGTCTCAGTATTTTTCAATAACAACAAAACTCTCAGGTCAAAAGGTATATGGTGTTAAGAGTTTTCAACAAACTCAGATGAAAAGGAAAACAGCAATGAATTCCAAAAACCCCACGAGGTGGTGTTATGCTGTTCATGTTTGAATTAAAATTTAGCTTTTTAAATTTTATTGCTCTAATAGTTTTGACATTTGAAATAAAAATAAAGAACTTTCACAAACTAAGATATTTCCTGTTGTACTAAGGCACCCTGTGTGTTCAGTGAATGTCATAATGCCATTAAGTCCCCTTCACTGACGTGCAATTTTATCCTCTTACTGCCAGCTCTTAACACAAGAGTGCTTCACGGAGCGCAGGGCAGAGCCTGGGGACCTTGGAAAGAGCACTGAGAAGCTTCCAGTTACTCTTAACTGTTCATATCGTGTCCTTAGGAAATGACTTTCAATTAGTGTACAATTTATCCTCTTGGTTTTGTTTTTACAAGACCCATCTCTCAAATTTTCCATGTGTAAAACGCATTCTTTTAGTTAGAAATGTGTTTAAAAATTAATACCTGAAAAATAGCATTTTATCATATTGCTTTCATTATATGACACAACCAAGTATGTTGCTAGGCAACTAGCTATGGCTTTTGGAAAACCACATACTTCATAATGGATTACTTTAGAGGTGCTTTTTCTTTTTTTCAAAACAAATAGAATAGACTTACCTAAAAGCATTCTTTTGAAATGCTATATAGAAATGTGTTTTTTTAAAAGTCAACATCTCTGAAAGTAAGAAAGAGACGCTCCTGTCAGGGAGGTGCAGCAGTTTGCAACAATTTTCATCTAGCAAAGAAACTGACACGGATGTTTTCTGTTCACAAGAATCCAAACTGGTAAAGAAAACATTAACTGTAAGTGATTTATTGTATTCACTTTTTATTTGGGTACCTGGTTAGTGAGGAAAACAATCAATTGGAAGAAGATAAATAAATTTGAAATCAATTTTAAAAACGAAATTGCTACTCCCCTGGTTACCAATTTGCTCAGCTGATTTCCTAATTGCTCGCTTAATCCAAAAATGATGTTTCAAAGTTAAAGCATTTTGGTCAACTAGTATCAGTCAGTGATCATTGCGAGGCAGATTATTACACTGGGTAGAAGTTTATAATGTGTGACATCTGAATTCTAAAGCAAGAGTAAGTTTCTAGAAAATATCGAACAAGTTCTGTACAATTATAATATGGCATTTATTAGCTGTGGAAATTACGGAAAAGACAGAAGCCTAAGAGTGAGAAAATATTTATCGTAAACTATATTGTAACTCAGAAAAGAAAAGCTATATTTAATACTTTAGCATAAATCTTAAGATGTGTTTTATCTAGATGAATTATTTTCATTTAGGTTGTTAATTATTATTTTTTAACAAATTGCTATTCTATGATATAGCTTTTCAAGCACAAAATTTTCTGGCTTTTTAGGTTGATATTATATTGTGACATATTTCTTTATGTATAGTTTTTTTATAGATTATTTGTGTGTATAAGTTTAACATACATTATTGAATATAAATTGTACCATACACTTTTACCAAATTTAGTTATGATGTTATATTTAAATGTTATCAGCAAATTTTTATTGTAATACTGTTACAACAAACGTACTTAATCATCAATCATGATCCATATCTTTGTAATGTGTCTGGAAGTGAATTTACTGAGTCAAATAATACAAATTTTTAAAACTAAAAATTGACTATACATTCTTCAGAATTAGTTTTCAGAAAACAAAGAAACAGAATTCATTTCCTTTGAAATATCCAACAGTAATGAATAAGAGGAGGCAGTGCAGTATCACTGATATTAAATATTACTAAACCAAATATTTTGTCAGTTTAGGGGAATGAGCCCATTGCATTTGTGCCTTCAGGGAAATTGAATATATTTTTTCTTACTTTTATTTTCCATGTTTGTTTCTTCTCTAGATCGTAGCTTTCAAATATATTTCAGGTAATCATTCTATTTGTTTCTAATTAATGTTGTAAGCTTCCAGTCCACGTTTATTGGGATAACACCTTTCATAGAGTGAAGAACCAATTTGAAATATTTGCAGAGTGATGATATGGAAGTACCAAGATGTAGAAAAAGAGAAATCCAAGCATTTTATATCATATGGCAGCGACAGCTGTGTCTGGGAAGGTCTCCAGCGGGAATTACATTTCAGAGCCTCTTTCACCTTTCACTTTCCTCTCATTGTCGTTTCTCCTAATGGACATATTCTTAGTCCCCTTTCTCCCAATTCCAGGGCGAGGAAGGATCAGAAGATACAGAGTTGTCTTGTGCTCGAATCACGTAGGGAAAGACAGCGATCGGGTAACAAACGGTCTCTTCTTGTGTGTGTGAGAAACAAGGTGCTAGACTTTGCAGTCTTTAAAGAAGTTTGACTGTCTGTGGTGTTGTGCTGATTTCATTGGAAATCTTAGACTAGTCTGCCTTCTCGCAGTAAAACTTTAAAGAGGAGCAGAATGCAATGAGAAAATTTTCATAGTTTTTTGAAGACATTAATTGTTCTTTTTTCATTAAAATATGTAATTGTCTAGATTTTTTTTTTTTTTGAGACAGGCTCTCGCTTTATAGTTCAGGCTAGCCCCAAGCTCACTATGTAGCCCAGGCAAGCCTCGAACTCAGCAATCCTCCTGCCTCTGCCTCCCGAGTGCTGGGATTACAGGCCTGAGCCACCACGCCCCTGGCTTGTCTGGAATTTTTAAGCCTGAGACAGAAGTTAGTCTTTTCTCATATCTCTGTGGATTGTCCAAGGCAAAGGTAATGGAAAAATTAATCATTTAATAAAAGGATCTTCAGTTCTTCTAAGAGAGGTTTGCTGTCATCCAGAACAATTAGGAACTGGGCAAAGTTAAGCCTAGATATTTATCTCCTAATCATGGGCCTGAGCAGCACACGTGTACACACATACACACACAATCGTGTGATATTACTATAGGTACAAAAGTCAGTTAGACATATGTAAGCAGATACATAGGGGGAGCCCTTGAAAGACTTGCAAAAAAATAAAATAAAAGAGGATCCCTCTGAAGGTCAACACTATCAATGAGAAATTACACTACAGGCCTCCTCCTCCTCCTAGGATGGAAGGTCAAGGTCTGGATGCAGCCCGTCCTTGGAATACAGTCATTACAAAATCTCCAGATAATGGGCAGGACCTTGAACCACCTGGAGGAGTCTCCTGACAAGAAAGACCCTCTAGGGCCTGGTTCCTCATTGGTGGCCCTATTTTTGAACCCACCCACCTTGTGTGATTTTGGTCTATAAAATTCCCCTGGAAGAAGCGATCCTTGGGTTACCCACTTTTTGGGTTCCCCTTTCTGTCTCTCTTAAAGCAGAAGCTTTCTCTCTCAATAAAATTTTCCTGCTCAAACCTCCATCGTTCCTAAAATTCATTCTTCAATTTTTAGAGAACACGAACTCGCGTTTCAGCTGGGGAGCTAGGCCTTAACTCTCCTGCCTCATACAGTTCTCTAACAATTTTGACTCTGAGGTCCATAATGAGGTTCAAAGCTCTAAAATGAATCTTAGAGATATATATGTTTAATAACTTTTCTGGATGATTCTAATATAAATTCATGGTTAGAAACAAGATGCTTTGTTGTTTTAAAAGCTCAGGATCCAGTAACCAATAATAACATTAACTTTTAATTTTAAGTGAAAATTTGCTACCTTTGTTTTGGATTCTCACTGTTATTTTTGTTGAAATATCTTAATTTATTCAAATTAATAATAATAGTTTTCCTTCAGATCTTTCCTTACAAAAAAGTATTTTCAAAACTAAATTTTAATCAAGTTTTTTTCTATTAACACTACTTATTTCTATATGGTCTCATCGCTCATCAGAAATTTTTATATTATCAATTTCTATCTTGCAAAATAAACATTGAGAATGTTTCCATATATATGACCTGTTTATATAATGTATTATCAGCCCCCACGTAATTTTTTAATATAAACACTTAGGGCTGTATAATTTTCACATTCGTGAATATCAGAGAATACATTTCTCCTGTCTTTGCAAATGGCTGGTAGATTCCATGGATATTTAATTCTTAGGATGTAATCTTATTTTTCTTTCAAAGCTGCTGAGATATTGATCTCTGATCTTTAGTGATCAGAAGAAAACACAACTTCAAGTTATGCTTTTGATGACAATCTGTGTTTTTACAGTCTGTGTAGTATGTCTATTTTCACTAAAATTTTATAGCACTCCGTGATCTCATCTCAATTTTCCTTCTTTCCTTTTTTTTTTTTTTTTTTTTTTTGAGACAGGGTCTCACTTTGTAGTTCAGGCCGGCCCTGAACTCACTATGTAGCTCAGGCTAGCTTCAAACTCACAGCAATGCCCCTGCTTCTGCCTCCCAAGTGCTGGGATTACAGGTGTGAGCCACTACACCGGGCATTGTGATATGGGCTACTAGGGATCAAACTCAGGACCTTGTGCTTACAAGGCAGATGCCAGAACCACTGAGTTAAATCCCTGGCCCATCAAATATTTTATGTTTATTTAATAACTACTGCTCTAACACCATTTCCCATTCGTTGTTCTTCTAATTCCAAATGAAAATTTTCATCTGAATCATTGCCCAATACTGCTTAAATCTTAGAGTTCATATGACTTTTTTCCTGAAAAAATACAATCAAATGATTATTTTCTCCTATTGTTGTAGGTAGGTAAGTTAGAGATGTGTAAGCAGCTAAATGGGGCTAATCCTTTAAGAGCCCACATGAAGAACAGTCAAGGAGCCAAAAGGAAGGACAGTGGAGACATTACTGAAGGCCAACATTACAAAAAGAGAGAAAGTACCACACCCACATAGGATAAATGGAATTAATATTCTAAGTAGGTATCAATCACCTGGGTGGGGGACCAAGGTCTTAACCTACCTCTCCCAGGAAGGATCATCTACATGAAAGGAAGGGGTTGGAAACTGAGTTAGTCAGATGGTCAATGATTTAATCAACCTTGGTTATGTGATGAACCTCTCCTAAAGCTTTATACAACAGGCATGGAGGAGCTCCACCTTGGTGAACTAAGCAGGAAGGTGACACACCCCAACTTCACTTCTCCATGAAGGACGCTTCCTGATTTTGCCTCAGTACCTTATTAACAGAGTTTTCCATTGTACCCCTTATAATATGCCTTATAATGAACTGGTAAGCAGTGTTTCTCTCAGTTTTATATGTTGTAAAGACTTGTCAAACTTGGAAAGAGGATTCTGGGAACTACAAATTTGTGACCAACTCAGATAGAAGTGTGGTTAATATGAGACCTGGTAGTTATGATTGATGTTTGAAGTGGGTGTGGGGAAGTCCTGCTCCACTGAGCCCTTAGCCTGTGGAGTCTGCACTGTGAGTTGTCCTGCTGAGAATTAAATTAAATTGCACTTGATATTTGCAGAAAACTGGAAAGTGCTTGGTGTATAAAAAAAAATCACTTCTTGGGCCGGAGGGTTAGCTCAGTGGTTCTGGCGCCTGCCTCACAAGTGCAAGGTCCTGAGTTCGACCCCCAGTAACCACATACAATGCTGGGCATGGAGACTCACGCCCACCAGCAATCAATACCGCATATCACATTGCCGGGTGTGGTGGCTCATGCCTGTAATCCCAGCACTCAGGAGGCAGAGGCAGGAGGATCGCTGAGTTCGAAGCTTGCCTGGACTACATGGTGAGCTCAGAGCCAGCCTGAACTACAAAGCGAGACCCTGTCTCAAAAAGGAAAAAAAAAATCATTTCTTGTGTTTGATATTGAATAAAGGAAAGGTTTCCTTTTGTCTCCATTTAAAATTTTTGTCAAAATAGAAACATTCTTTTCTAATCTTAGACTTCCTCTTTCAAAATTTCAATCTTCTACATTTGTAAAAACAAAGATTTGATTTTTTTGCTCCCCATTGTTTTCAGAAAATCTATTTTATATGTGCTCTGTTTCAATAGGTCTGCTTCCTATATTTTGCTATCTTATCTCTCTAAGAACATATTGTATATGTGTATTGTATTCATCTTTCATTTCTAAGCTGTTTGGTTTTTGAGAATGGATTCAATAGATATTTTGATTCTTTTGTATCATACAAGTTTGTCCCTTAAGAAAATTAGATGGTCAGTCACATTCCCTAATTGTTGTATAGGACAAATCAAAGAGAAAAAAAAATCTGAAAATTAATTTTCTAACATCAAGTAAGAAACACATAAATTACCTTTTATGTTTCTATTGATTATTTTGATGAATCTCCTGACAGAAAACAATATTTAGTAATAATCTTTGAGAAAATTCTGGCTTTTGGTAATAAGAACAACAGTGTGATGGATAAAATATGATGAACTATGATGAACATTTCATCACTGCAAAATTTTTATGTAGTTATTCGAAACTATTTTCAAGAATTGTTAAAGTCATATGTCTATAATCTGTGGGTCTTCCAAACAAAGAGTCAGATTTTATGTGAAAGAGGCTGTTTACCTATGCTAACTTATTTGCATTTGTAATTGAATACTAAGGTACTGCAAGTATTATCCTCTTCTAATTACTCACTATTAAATTTTTTCATTAATCAGAAGGTCACATTACAAAGGCTGAGTATATGAAATGAAAGTCTCAGATGGGGTCAACAGGAAGAGGTGTGTACATAATTTATGCCTGTGGCCAAGGTTTCTAACATTAATTATGTATGCCAGAAACTGTCTGTATTTGTCCAGCTTCTCCAGAGAAACACCAATAGCATGGCTCTGTGTGTGTGTGTGTCTGTATGTCTGTGTGTCTGTGGGTGTATGTGTAAAGAGTTGTTTCAAGGACTATGTCATACATTATGGAGAGTGAGGAGTCCCACATCTGTAGAGTACGTGCCAGGCTGGAGCCAGCGGGAAGTGGATGGTATGGAGAAGTCCAAAATATCCTGCTAAAAAGATGTTCATTTTCTCAAGAAGGTTGGTCTTCTGGTTCTGTTTATTACTTATGGAAAGCACTTGGTTTTATTTAAAACTCATTAATTTAAATGTTTCCCAGCAAAATCATCTTCCAAATTAACAGAATGCTAACAACAACAAAGTGTCGTAAAGGGAAAACCTGTCTGCAGTTCAAAGACTTAGGTTCAAACTTTGATTCCATGACATAATATAGGATCTTAGCTCATTTAGCCAGTTGGATTCTCTACACCTTTCTGTATAACAAGAAGATAACATATTGAGTGATTATGAGGATGAAAGTAAAAGACACACTAAAGCACACAATACAAGATGGAAATGAATCAATAAGCGGAGATAAGAATTTTTCCTGCCACACACACAGAAAGAAATATACCATAAACAGGCTGATTGCTGAGGATAAGAAAGAAGACTGGAGCAGGAAAGCACAGTGTTATTTTCTTCTCACTGGCATTCTGTGGTACTCTGTAGCCCAATGAATTTTACTTTACTAAACATAGAAACTTCTAGATGAACCTTAGTTTACTGGCGAAGCCTCATGGTGTTTACAGACAGCAAACTGGATCAGTGCTCAAGCCTCAGCAGCTCCAGGTTTGTGTAAACAGTCACAAGCCACTTAACCTCTCTGGGACTTGATTTCCCCCACATCGAGGCAGAAATGATAAATTCGTGTCTTTCCCAGGGTTATTATGAAAATTTGCAAGACACTTCATATAATCTCTTGTCAAAACCCAGTGTACAAAAGAACTCAATAAATAGCTCTTTTCTTTATTATAGTAAGTGTGCATAACTGTGTCATATGATAACGTAAATAATTGGACTTGAAAACACCTCAAGGACACATTAGTCTGTTAAACACAAGATAAAAATTAAAAAGGATGTTACCTGTTCTGTTTTTATTTTCCAAGAGTTATTTTAAACCAAAATGTGGGGCAATTAGAAAGAAACAAACCCTAAGCCCCCCCCCAAAAAAATATCAGGTGATGGAGAGAAAATTTTTAAATGTGTAATGATCTTTCTTAGTAGGTTTGAACAGCTCATAGGATATTTCACTAAATCTATGCATCCTCTCACCACCATCCTCTTTTAAGTTTAAAGAAAATTTCTTCTGAGATAGACTAATAGATAACAAGGACCTACATCCCAAAGTATGACATCCCTAGGAGAAATATTCTAAAAATCTTTGAAATGGAGTAAAAATTCTGCTTAATATCATTTCACACCAAAAATAAGACTTCAGCATTTCACTTATTATAAATCATCATTGTGTATATTAATATACATACATGTTTGTATAGAGTAATAGTAATTTCACATTAAGTCAAATCTGATCGTGCTAAATTACCAAAGTAACACAAGAGACAGCAATTTCAGCATGCAAAATTGAAGCTACATACATAATTAAAGGAGGAAAATGATTAACAAATATATATAATATTTATAAACCTTTTTCAAAAAGTTGAGCTATGAAGAGAATAAACAGTGAAAATAGACTTCTTATCTCTAGGAAACACATTTGTTAGGCTTAGAAACAAGATATAATTTAGGTGTATCATTGCAGCAATGAAAAAATGAAATAGCTACTTGAAAATATCATTAAATTGCAAATAAGTTATAATTAACTCTTGAGTTGATTATTTATCTCAGGGATTTGTTTTGACGATAATTTGAATGCCTATATGATGGGTAGAATTGAGGTAGACAGTGTTTCGACATCTTATCCAGTTCAAAGGTAAAAAGCACACCAGAGAGTAAGAAAAAAGCAGAAGAAAGTAAGAAGGAAGGAAAGAGAAAAGAGGAAATGCAACAGAGCTAATTAAAAGGAGTTTCAAAGCCAACACTGCACAAAAATAAACAGAAATGGGAGAGATAATTGTGATTTAGTTTAATATGAAAGTCACCAAGTGTTAAATGATCTGACTGTTGGGTGTACAGGTGAAATCTTTAAAATGTCCATTTGATTTTTAAGAGAGTTAAAATAAAATTATGTCTTTTTTATTAGTAATGTTTGCAGTACATAATGATTACATTCATCTTCCGGAGTTGGTCCAGGCACAGAATACATCTTCGTTCTTTCATTCCCTTCCTTTGCCCTTCTTTCCTATCTTACTCCATCTGTTGATCCCTTTCTCTTTTATAAAAAATAAACTTTAAAAATAGGTGATGATTATCTGGCATCATGGTTTCCTCCTGATTCCTATTCATGGCAGGTTTCTATGCATGTAAAATAACTGGAAAGGTTTGTACTTTTACTACTTCTTTCATTTTCATCATGTAACAGTCTCGTTGTTTTTCTTTTTTTATTAAATAAATTAGACTGATGACACCCTGCCTGGAAAAAGTAAGTGCCACGTGACGTCAACATCCTTCTTTGCAATGAGAGGAGAGTCCAATGGGTCAAAAGAGCTCTACTCCATTGCGATGAAAGCACTATGGAAAACCTAAAGATATATGTGAAAGAATATAGAGGTTAAAAGAAAAAACACAGGGCTGGGATGTAGCTCAGTGGCACCACACCCGCTTCGCAGGACGAGGACCAGAGCTCATTCTTGGTACAGAAAAAAAGAAAAAGAAATACAAAGTAAAAACAGACTAAATTATTCCTTTTCAATATAGGAAAATAGATTTTCCCATTTCCTAGAGCATTTACTCTAGAAAATATGAAATTTTAAGTAACTTCCTCCCCTCTTGCAAATGTACCAAAGGTAATTTAAAGACAAGGTGGGACTGGTGACCCATCAGACTTCCTGTGGCAGGACAGGGGCCGAGATTCTAGGGACGGGGGGGTGGGGGGGATGTATATAAAGAAATGAGGAGTTTGTTTTCCTCTAGGTGAAGACAATTAGCAAACAGAGATGGTCACCAATTACTTCACAAAATGAGAGTGAATTATGTGCAACAAATGGTGTTGTCAAATTTATTTGAGGACTAGCTATTATTTATCTAGAAAATGTGCAATAACAGGGACCTGATTGACAATACAAAAGGATGACACTCTTATAGGTCTTTGAAGTCTGTTAGACAATTGCTTGTGATGATCATCACATTCTGCTGTGTACTTAGACAAAACTAAAACCACTCTCTTTCTCTGCTGCCATTAGGAGAAATTTCCTAGAGTAAGAGTTTTTGTTTCTAATTATAATTCCTCTAATATTTTCTATGATTTACAGTAGGAAATAGGTAATATATCTAACTGCTCTATGTGGAAAACCAAATTTATAATCTTACATACCTAAATTAAAAAGAAAAATTCTATTTAAAAATCATTTGCTATCTTAACACTGAGACATTTTAGTAAAACTCCCTGTCTTGTAAAATGAAAAATTAAAATCCCTTCAGTTGTTAACTAATTTCTTAATTTGCCTTGAATCACCTATTCAAAAAAATAGGAGTCCTAAACATAAAAGTAAGCAGATAAAGAATTGTTCATATGAACTAGTAATACATATTTACCTTCTAATTATATATGCTGATTTTATTATGAATAAATTGTGTCACAAAAAAATCTACTAAGTGACCAATGAGGCAATTTTTCATTGTGAAAGCTTATGATTCCACCATGTATAAAGCAAGATCGACAGCTTTTAACATTTGTCATTACCTCATGAGTAGGACTGCATGCTTGGTTCTTAAGGAATTACACAAAGCATGGAGGAAAAAAAATCATGGCATGGAGTACACTTGATCCTGTGAAAGAAATCAGAAAGCAGCTGCAGACAGAAAACCTTGTAAATAAAACTTGTGTGAAGATAAGGACACAGAATGCAAAGCTGTCTTGTCAGGCATGTTGCCACAAGCCTATCATCCCTGCCTCCAGTAGGTGAAGCAGGAGAGTCACCATGGGTTCAAACCCAGCTTGGGCTACATAGCAATTTCAAGCTCAGCCTAGACTAGTTTTTTAAACTCTTGGCCTGTGGTTTCTTTTATTAAATAACAGCTTGTCCATCAAGTTGGCAAATATCTCGCAGAAATATTGAGAAGAGATGCAGTTTGTGCCAACGGATCACGCTGTGCCCTCTCCGCAATAAATGAAGACTGCATTAGTCTCTATGTTTAGACCCAGAAGTGAGTCCCAATCCCAGGGAGAGAAGAGTGGCCAGCCCAAGGTGAGACATGAGAACATAAAGAAGATACCTGGAGGACACACTAATGAGTGAAATCAATAGATCACAGATAGGCAAATACCAGATATTCTCTTTGACGTGAGCACCTCTGGATGCAAATGAGCTCTAGAAAGTATGACAGTTTTTGTAGAATGGGAAATCTCCAAAGGAAATCTGGTGTGGGAATGTAATGAGGGGAAGGAATAAATAGGATTCTGAAAGAAAATAAAAGAGCATGTAGATAGGGGGCGGGGAGGTGTGGGTGGGTAGGGATATGGGTAAAAATGAGAATTGTGTTGTATATTGGTACAAATTCCCCAGTGTTATGTGTGATCATGAGTTGTATATAAATTGTACCAATAAAGAATTTTTAAAAAAGAAGACCCTTCCAAGAGACCAAGAGAGAGAAAATACAAAGAGAAACATCACTCCTGAATTTCGTCTTGAGGATAATCAACATTCTTTCTTTATTCCTCATTTGCTAAAAGTCTACAGTTAGAACCATTTCTTAAGGCTTTTCTATAGAAGCCCGTGAATATTAAAGAGATACTAGAAAAATGGGGGAGAATTACTTATAATTCCAGTAGGAAACATTGCCTTTGGGATATTATTTCTGGGGGAAATATCTACTTTTATCTTTAAACTTATGTCATTTGGATGCTGACATTCGGATTTTCTTGATAAAGGTGAATTGTATTTCATTCTGACAGTTGTAACATTAATTTTTCAAGAAATGTTTTTCAACTATTGATCGTGTGGAAGAGAAGTCAAGTTTCCAATGTATATTCCTGCATTTGTATAAACATTGTGCTTTCTGTTTTGCATTTTTAGTTGCTTATAGCAATTTTTTTGAAATCTTTGAAGACCTAACAGATTTTATCCTTTTAAAATTTCTCCATTGCGTATCTTATCACATCAGACATGCTGCAAAATTTTAATAAAAGATGTGTTTCATTTAAAGTCTTCTGTTTCACTCCAAAGACATAATAAATACTTTAGAGCAAATCATCCACTAAGGCAGTATTTTGAGTGTCTAAATGAAATATTAGAGTTGAAGGTTCCATTGTGTGGGAAAATGTACAATAATCCTACATCAAGAAATGTTTATTCTTTCCATGATATATCATGTTAGGCAAGATGCTTACTTTCTCCATGTTTATTTTCTTTTTGACAGAAAAGTGTACCAGTTCTTAACCAGATAGATCACAGAGCTATGGTGAAATACTTATGAAGTATTAATAGTGTAGTGCTAAAAACAAACACAAAATTATTGATATTATAAGAAATCTAATCACTCTAATAATACCTACAAAGAAAGCTGCAGGGAAGATCATCGGCAAAATATAGGGCCAGAAGTCTATGTCTAACTGATTATGAGACCTATGGTCTTGCTCTTGACCACAGGCACTACAGTACGAGACCTCTGTTCTATCGAAGTGTAAGCCACCCTGTTCTTTGCTTCTTCATTACATATCTCACTGGCCCTTGAAGTGTCTCTTACCTACAGTATAAGGTTCTATCATCAATAGAAAGGTTTTTTTTTCTCATGGAAGATGTCAGTCCCTGATCACAGAACTCATTCTTTTTGAGCACAATGTCAGAATTTTTCTAATCAAAATCAGCGTATGGCCACTGGACTGTAATGGCACCAATTTGTAGGCCTTGACTTAGAGTTTCAGTTGCTTCTCTTCTCCCAGTTATGCTGCAGGCATTTCAAAAGGTGTCTTTTGGTAATAGTGCCTTCAAGGCAGAGTTCACTTTCTCAGTGAAAACTGAGGATTGTACTGGTTGAATAGGTCGGTAGTGCAGAACGATCACATCAGATCACAGTGGGCTCCTCTTGTCCAGATTATTCATAGAGGGGATTTCGAGGCATAACTGGTCAGTTAAAGGAAACTTCAGAGATGAACATTAAAATTGAGGTGTACAGGTTTGATGATGTGTCTTTCACCTTGAGAGCAGGATGCAAGGAACAAAGAGAGGCCCTGGATACACATGATGGTAAACGACTGAGGAACTTGTTAGATTTAAAGCAATGAGTCTGTGACTAAGTGGAGAGAAAAAAGACTGAACTGTCATATGAGGGGTACATAGGGATGTGATGTTCATCTCCTATGGGGAGAAATGTTCTCTCTTTTTAAACTTCATGGGCAGCTTATTTAGAAATATCTTTGTGAGGCCTATAAATGCAAAAGAGATTCAGACAAGGGTAGATGAAGTTCTGTTTATCTATTTCTGCATAAAAACCCATTTTAGAATGTAGTGACTAAAACAACACCCTTTTCGTTGCATCTTCCTGATTGGTGAATAAGGAACTGGGTAAGGTTCAGTGCGGTGATTCTTAGGTTTCAGTTGAAACCTAAGGTTACAGCCAGTAGCAGCACTCTGAGGATTTCAGTTGTGGCCTAGGCTGGTGAGTACAGTAATGATTGGATGGCTGGAAAGCTGGGGCTCCCCTAAGCTCCTCCCTTTCTTTGCATGCATGTAAGTCCCCTGCATGTGGTCTTTCCGACAGGGCACTGGGCAGTTGGCAGGCTTTCACTTTCCCACAAGTTGGACCCAGTAAATTGAGTAATAAATCCACCATTTTCTGTTGGTCAAGCACTCATAGAGATCACCTGCATTCCAAAGAAGACAACATCAATCCCAACCCTCAACAGGAAAAAAATACTTCAATTTACAGCGATCCTTAGCTGTTGCTTAGTGAGGATGTTTTGTAGTATCTCTTGCTATCTCTCATCAGAGAAAAATCACAGACTTTAGAAAAATGCAGTTTTTTTAGCTTTGTTCCTCTAAGACAACAATAAGAGCATCTCATGTAACGACCAACTGAAGATGAACAATAAGTTATGTTGTGTTATCTTTTTTCACCTTTTCAGTCAATCTCTATCTCTTTTTATCATTACCCCATAAATTTCCAAAGAAAAATCATTAGTTTAGAAACAGTGATTCATGCTGAGATTTATTAGACATAGGATGATCTGCAGAAAGTTAGGATAAGTAAGATACAGTTTCTAATTTTAATGCTGTTGTAATTTAAAATCAGTCTTTCAACTTCTCTGATTCTTGTTCGGATAATAGGCTCTCCCTTACCTAAAACTGAGAATTTGTGGTTAATTAATAATGTGTGTTAAAGTTCTTTGACTTTTATGTATGAAAGAGTATTGTGATTTGACCCATTAAAATTCTGATTTCAAACATTATAAATTAACATATGCAACTTCAAAAGATATGTTAAAGTGTTGAAGTGAAAAAATATATTAACATGCTAACTGCAATGCACTGTGGATGACTTTGTCTTATTCTTCCACTTGAAAATTTTCTTTCTGACTCATGGTTCCAGGAAGTGAACTTAGGACCTTGCACATACAAGGAAAATGAACTCAATTCTCAGCCCTTGATTTGTGGTATTCTTTCAGGTTGACTTATTCTTTCTTACTCATTGTAGATATATCCAGTAAAAATCATTTGGGAATTTTTCTTAATTATGTTTATAAATTACAAATATTACTAAAAATTAGAATTGTTTTCCTTCCTAGATTAGGGTTTCTCTCTGTTTTAATAGAGAATATCACACTCTATAGAATCAAAATTCTTTGCTAGATAGAAATCGGTTCCCAACATCTCTAAGACTTTGCAGAATATCTTCAATATGGCACTCCACTGATATCCAAATTCAAGAATGGAGAAATGTCATCAGTTCTGTTTAGCTGGACAAATCTGTTGTTCACTAATCTATCTCTAATCACCTAGAACAATGCCTGGCATAGTGTATACAGTAAAAATATTGCTGAGTTATTGAAAAAAATATTAATTAAACAGTACAATTTATTTGATGATGTCAAATAAAATTAGAGTTATCAGAAGAATATTTTAATTGCTTATTTTTTCTTTTATTTTCTAATGACTACCTTCAGACCTTCATGGACATAAAGTTCACAGCAAGTCTGACAAAAACAAATGTACAAAATGATGGGAAAAAAGAGAATTAAATCATGTCATATACTAATACAAATTCCCAAAATTGAATGTGATCATGATGTGTATATACAATGTATGAATAAAGATAAAAAAAAAGATCCTAGAATATAGTAAACCAGAAAGAAAGAAATCTAACAAATATGAATAGGATCACAACTAGATGGTGTACAATCCAACTTTTAATATCTACCATAGTCTAGAATGGAACAATTTAAAGATTCAAAAAGAACACTGAATTTATCATGGTTTTAGCTTAGATATTTAAGGCATTTAGAAGTTATCCCACCTTGTTTACCAAAAAAATTGAAAAGAAAAAAGAACCCTTGAAAATCCTCATGAGTTTTCCTGTGCCTATCAGAGAACTAAGATTAAAGAGCAGAGACTCACAACCAAGATTTTCTTATGGTACAAAGTTC
Organism: Thryonomys swinderianus; assembly: GCA_004025085.1. Classification (NCBI taxonomy): domain Eukaryota; kingdom Metazoa; phylum Chordata; class Mammalia; order Rodentia; family Thryonomyidae; genus Thryonomys; species Thryonomys swinderianus. The sequence goes on from PVIC010002149.1 coordinate 38,851, forward strand.
CTAGAATCATGAACTGCTAGGAAGATTTAAATGACAGTTTTGATAAATTACTAAAATCTCCTCAGGCTACTGTAACATTAAAAGTTCCCAGGCCCAGAGAATTAGAAATTCTCCATACTTTCACAAACGTTCCCTTCAAGAATGCCATCAGATTTTTCAGGTAAAGACCAGAGAAAGGTCCCTTCCTTGTTCTGCTATGTATGTGTATTAGCTAGCTTTTCCACTGCTGGGAGAAAACACATATGAAACATAAAGACAAAAGGTTTAATTTCATTCATGGCTTCAAAAGTTTCAGTCCATGGTTGGCTTCCTCCAAGAGAAAGAAATATGGCAGAAGAACCTAGTGGAGTAGAGATGCTCACCCATTTTGGCCCAGAAAACAAGTGCCAGAGGAAAGGGACTAAATAGCTGACAAGCCAGTCAAGTTGACAATGCAGTTTAACTATCACATTTCACCTCTTGTCCACTTGTCACCTGAGCACAGCTCTTTAAACTACCCTTGCTCTCCAAACAAGACAACAATTGCTTCTAACAGTACAGAGCTGTACTGCATACAACCAAAAATGCAATTTTCCTCTCTAAAACTCACAACAGTTCTGGCATTGTTCAAATGTTCAAAAGTCTTCTGAGATTCAAGCAAACACTCAGTTTTAAATATCTATAAAATTTAAAAAGCTGGTACCATACTCATAATACATGATAGTACAGGATAAACATTCCATTCTAAAAGAGCAGACTAGAACAATAGAAAAGAATGGGACCAAACTAAGACCAAAACCCATCAGTGCAAACATTAAGTCATAGCTCCCAGTCTGGCATTTAGCCCGCCTGCCTCCTCTTTTGGACTAACTCCACTAATTTCTTGTGGCTTTCCTAGCTGACTTTTGTCTTCCTTTTTCTGCAGTCTCCAGTGCATAGTTGGCTTAACACGGTTTTATGCACCTACTTCTCAAAAGCACATTGCCTGTCTTCTAAGAATTTCCATTAATACCTGTATGGAAACCTTCATGACCCTACAACTCTTGCATTCTCTGTGTCTGAACAACCAACATCAAATGGATGAGGCCAATGTCTGCCTTCATTTTGAACTGTAATCAGAAACCATTGGACCTCAGCTGTAGTGGTCTCTGAGTACCTCGATAACCAAGCACAGTAGGATAAAGCCCAGCAAACCAGTTCCCTACATGGTCCCTCTTGAGCAGTGGCCTCAGAGTTATAAGATTTCTGCCAAAAAATCCACAGTCCTGGGCTGGAGGGTTAGCTCAGTGATCCCAGCACCTGCCTCGCAAGCACAAGGTCCTGAGTTCGATCCCCCGTAACCACATACAATGCTGGGCATGGAGACTCACGCCCACCAGCAATCAATACCACATACCACATACCACAGTGCTGGGCGTGGTGGCTCACGCCTGTAATCCCAGCACTCGGGAGGCAGAGACAGGAGGGTTGCTGAGTTCAAGGCTTGCCTGGACTACATAGTGAGCTCAGAGCCAGCCTGAACTACAAAGCGAGACCCTGTCTCAAAAAAAAAAAAAAATCTACAGTCCTTAAATTCAACCTTCTGAAGAAATCTTAAGATATGTGAAAGGTGTAGATAAGTTCTTTGATAAAAAAAAATAACAGGCAGGTACCCTCTCGTCCAATTGCACTGAAGACCCCATCTGTCACCCCATGAACTGGGCCTTTCCACTCTCCATTCCGGTCAGCATTCTGACTCTCTGAGCTCCGACCAGATTCCCCCATCCGCCTCTACTTACAGCACTCTAGGGCTTCTCTAGCTGTGTCTCTACACCTTTTAAAGTTCTTCCTGCAAGCCAGTGTCAAAGGACTTCGAATCACTTGGTCAGACATCATCACAGAAACAATGCCACTTTCCTGGTTCCAGTTTTCTGTAGCAGCCACTTTCTGGTCAATTTTTTATAGTAGTCAGCCTTTCCTGGTAGAAAATACTCAAAACCAGAAACATAAAGGAAGAGATTTTAATATGGCTCATGGTTCATAAGTAATATATTAGAGAATAATTATGAAGATCACAACCCAAACAGGTGTCTGTGAAAGAACGGGGAGTTCATCAACAGGTTATAGGATTCTTCTCTTTCTTAACATCGCATCGTCACACCAACAGAGTGTAGTTAGTACATGGAAGAACTGCAAGACACAGATTCTGTCTTCATGGATGTAGGGAAGCTCAAACCAGTAACGTGTACTGCAATATTAGAGCAATTTGAAACTTATAATCTGAAACGACTGCATATATTTAAAAAATTAAATAACTAATTTTTTACCTAGATTAATAATATATATCCATTCACAAAGACCTGTTTAGTTCAGATCCTATTGCCTCATTCTATATAGCTGACATGGTACAAACAAAACAAACCAAAAACTCTAGGGCACAACCAAAAGTAAATGAAGACATAGTACACAAAGACAAAACCAGATTCAATATGGCACAGATGTTGGAATTACCAGGCATAGAATTGAAGATAACTATGATTCATGTATTTGAGATTCTAACAGGAAAGGCAGCCTCCAAGAACAGCATGTGACCCTAAAGACAGAAAACTCACAAAAACCTGAAAAGTGAAATGCCTGAATTTTCCACTGAGTGGAAATGATGTCTGTCTTGGAAATGCATCACTAGGCTGATGTGAAAAGGAAAAATCAGTGAGTTTGAAGGTATGTCAACAGAACCCAAATTGAAGGCAGAAGGAAAAAAGTAAAAAAGAAAAAATATAGATAATTCCAGAACTTTGTAACAATTCCAAAAGATACTCATAATTTGAATATTAGTAGAGAAGTACATATAATAATAGTAGATAAAAGTTTCCACAATTAAAATTAGATACTATATTAAAGATCTAAGGAACTCAGAGAATGCTCAGAAAAAAATGGAAGTTGTACTTGAGAATATCATATTCTATATGCAAAAAGACAAAGAAAATCATGAAAGGAGCTATATTGAGTGGAGATAGAATATTTATTCATATAGAAAATTACACAAGGAAGAAGAAAGTGAAGTAAAATATTTAAAGTGCTAAAGGAAACATACACATACTCACAGACACAGTCACCTAAAATTATAATTGCTGCAAATGTATATTTAAAAGTGAATAAAAAGATAAATACTGTTTTCAGACCCCAAAAATTGAAGAAATTTATTCTTAACAGATCCTTACAAGACAGGATAAAATAATACTGAATTCAAGAAAGTGAATCAGGTCAAACATAGGAAATCCATGAATTCAAAATATTACCCCCTTCCTCATGAATGTATGTGTATGTATTGAAAGTTCCTAAGGTATGAATCCCTTATGTTGAAACCTTAATAATAGAAGGAATAAATTCATCATTTATACTGCCTTTACTGGACAGGCTTTATTTCAAAATAAGAAAATAGTTGATGAGTGAAAATTGTTCCTTAAAGAAGCATTTCAGCTAATAAATGCAAAAGACCTGATAGAATTTTAAAACTATCATCTTGTCGTACCTAATGAAATAATGGAGCTTGATTAATATGATCCGCTAAAATTACTGAACGAAATTTGAGAAGGAATTTGATAAAAGAGAAATCACTTGGCATTGTCTGACCCACTAGTCAGCTGAAGCATTGCTAACTGTGAGAAAAACATCGCTATTGTGTAATTCCTAATACGATCTTATGTGATACATTTTAGCTCTTTCCTAAAGTGAATTTAAATCTAATTAAACCTCCAACTCTAACTACTATTATGCAGGCTTTGTGAGTGATAGCGGAATAAGATCAATTGCATCACTGGAAGGAAGAAGCCAAATTGAAGATACACTACAAGGACAAATGACCTGAAGCTTCCAGCAAATCAATGCCATGAAAAAGCAACAAGGAAAGCAACATGTAGACCACATTTAGGTCCCGATTTCAGTGAATTTCCAGGAAGAGAACAGCTTTGAAGTAGGTCAAAATAAAGGCGGATGATTATTAATGGAATTGAGGAATTAGTTTTAATTTTGTTTGGGTAATAATTTAACATACTATTTTTAAAAAATTAACAAATTCACATTGAAAAACTTCTAAAAGAAATGACATTTTAAAATATGTTCATTTAAAAACGGGAGAGGCCTGGTCAGTGAGATAAGCCTCTAAATATGTTAATAATTGCAAGTGATTGATAGATCTACATGGAGATTTACAATATCTAAATTTCTCATAAGTGATTTCTCCAGTAGAAGAAAATTGAGGTAGATATTGTCCCACTGATTTTAAATGTCAACATTATAAATTAGAGGATGCCTAATAACACTAGATTTATTTAATACAAAGAGAGTGAATACATTTTACTTTTAATTAACCAAAAATGTGTTTCTAGGAAATGTGTCTAAACAGCGGTATCATATTTCCTATTGCTAGAGGTTGACTGTTTACCTCATCCAAAATTTTTGTTGAAATTCTTGTCAAGTAGAGTCTCTAAGAGATGATAAGGAATACTAATCAGCCATAAAAAACAAGGAGTCCTGGTATTTGTAGCCACACAGGATGAAATACATAAGCATTTGGTCATTTCTCTTAGAAATGTGCATTTTTTAATTTTTTTAAAAAATAGTATGTTAAATTATTATCCAAACAAAATTAAAACTAATTCTTCAATTCCATTAATAATCATCCACAAGGGCCAGGGGATTAGCTCAGTGGTTCCGGTGCCTGCCTCGCAAGCGCAAGGTCCTGAGTTCGATCCCCAGAAACCACATACAATGCTGGGTGTGGAGACTCACACCCACCAGCAATCAATACCACATACCACAGTGCCGGGCGTGGTGGCTCACGCCTGTCATCCCAGCACTTGGGAGGCAGAGACAGAAGGATTGCTGAGTTCGCGGCGGCTTGCCTGGGCTACATAGTGAGCACAGGGCCAGCCTAAACTACAAAGCGAGACCCTGTCTCAAAAAAAAAAAATCATCCACAAGTGAAATAATCTACATGCAGAAAGGTGCCACGTGGTCCTGTTCACCTAAGGAACATGAAGAAAGGCGATCTCGTGGAAGCTGAGGGCAAGATAGCAATTGTGAGAGGAGACTGGGTGAGGAGGAGTGGGCAGAGGTTGGTCTTGGTGCTAACAGACGTCAGTAAGAAGTTCTGGTGCATTTTTTAAGAGTAGGGACGGTGGTGATAGATAACAATGATGTACCATGCATTTAAAAATGTACAAGAAAAAAATTGACTGATTTCTCCATAAAGAAATGTTGTATGTTTGTGATTTAAACATTGATCAATGTATACACTGATTATAACATTACATGGAACCTTACTGATATATAACAGTCTATGTTTAAATGTACCAATTATTTTTTAATTTACAAAAAAAAGAGGTGATCATGCCATGAAAGATCTACAGTAAAAAGACTTGGAGAGTGGATTTTCTAGGCTCCTAAGCCCTCTTCCTGTCAGGACCATTCCACACACACACACACACACAGACCGCAGAATTCATGGCAGACGCTGAGAGCACTGAGTCCTACCAGATCCCAAGTCCTCCAGCTCCTTGATCTCTGACTCCTCAGCCTTCAGGACAACGAGCCGATAGATTCACATTTGCTGTAAATTCCCCAGTGTAAGGAGCCCTGTTATACAACTACAAGCAGCACGTGCAGGTTAATTTAAAATTGCATGTGAATTTCACCCAAAGAAAAAATATCACATTTTTCTTGAAGAAAAAGGTCCACTCAGGATGACTGAAGAATGCAATATCTTGATGAACTTTGCTCAAAGTGCTAGGAACTATTTGCAGTGTGACAACATGGTTGAAATGAAATGTCTCGGAGAGTTCTATCCCCCAGAAGAAAAGGCAAGATATATATATATCAGTAGACCCCCAAGAGGCAGCCATCATAAAGTACCTTCAAATCTTGTGTAAAAATATTAATTTCTATAAATTTTATCAGAAAAAAATTTCAGTATGTCATAATAAAAATGAATAATAAAAATTGGAAGAAAATCAGTTTCTCAGCTCTGAAAATGAAAAACTCAGGACACGCAAAATTACTGGGATTCCTAGTCTTCATAGTGAATTTGGAAATTTCCAAAATAATCATCACAAAGTCATGAAGATATGCCTCAGAGGAGAGATTAAAAAAGTACTATCTACTCAAAATCCTAGAACTTCATATCCTGTAAATATGTGAGCTTAAAATGTGAGCTTAAAATGAATGAGCAGTCTATTGATATATATTTTCTAATTTATAGGAACAAAAGCAGGCACTAGAGAAACTAGAATCTAAGACAGTAAAATAAAATTTAGATATACATGTATGTAGTTATAAACATAGTTACAGATATAAATATATGCAACATATTAAGTTAAAGAAAACTAAGAGGCATCAGGGTGTATGTTATTATAGAATATGTAAGATGTTAGGTTTGACCCCAGCATCAAAAAAAAAAAAAACACAATAGAGAAAAGAGAAAGAAAGAAAAATTTAAATACAGAGCTGACTTACTTTCTAAAATAAATGACCTAATTACTGGGTAACTTACTATTTTATGCTGCTTACTCCTATGGTGTTAACTGATAAAATTATGTACAATACCATCAATGTGTTTAGATTTTTTAATTGTGAGAAGTGTCCACATGTCTATGGTTCCAAGAGTGGAAAGAAAAATCCATCTAATTCTCAGTTCCTACAGATACAGCCTAAAATGCTGTTAGTAGAAGTAGAAAGAATTCTTTCAGTAAAATTCAAGCGCTGTTTTAATTGACTATAAAGAAGGGACAAAACTAAGGATGATTTAAGATTTTGTCACGATGTCTCTCACACACTCACTGTCTCTGGCTTTATTATGAGCAGATAATCATAAAGTTCTCATTGTGATGAAATCTCCTTGGATTTCACAGAAATCACAGAAAAGAACATTTTATTTCAGGGATTAGCTACAAAAAATTTTTGTTTTTATTGGTAGAACCATAAGATTTTTTATTCTAGACCACAAGCATTAGATGTTATTTATTTAATAATTCAGAGTCTGCTTTGTTACAAAAACTACTTGAGGCACTATGTGAGAAATCTCTTTCTCTGAAAGAATCCTAAAGTGAAACAAAAAGCTCCATTTGAAAAGCAAAGAGCAGAAAGATGGAGAAAATCTTCCTTGGGTCAGATACAAAATCGGAATTCAACCCAGAAATATTCAATGATTTTCAGCCTTTTTATTTCTTGTTTTTGAGACAGGGTCTCACTTTGTAGTTCAGGCTGGCCCTGAGCTCACTATGTAACCCAGGCAAGCCTTGAACTTAGAAATCCTCCTGTCTCTGCTTCCCGAGTGCTGGGGTTACAGGCATGAGCCACCACGCCCAGCACTGTGGTATGTGGTACTGATTGCTGGTGGGCGTGAGTCACCACGCCTGGTATTATATGTCATTACTGGGGATCGAACTGAGGACCTTGCATTCGCTAGTCAGACGAAAGAACCCCTGAGCTAAATCTCCAGCCCTATTTCTTGTTTTCAATCCTCAATTTTTCATTGTAATGGTCAAAAGTGACTTATTGTTTCATTCATTTTGAAAATATTTTCTGAGCTAGAATTTGAGCACTAAGTGATTTTTTACAGATTGTTTCATATTTTGAAATGTCTGAGGCAATTAAATATATATATATTATATTTATATAATAAGTTATAAATCATGATCTTCATTATCACTTTTTAGATTGAAAAGCTGAATGATAGTTTAGGGATCTTATAAGAAAGTGAAGATTATGTTCACAGTCAACAGAGAAGGTAGCTTACTTGTAAGTACTTTGAAAACTGTTTTATTTGTACATGTGTTTAACTACATTTATTCCTGCTTTCCTTTGTGGCCTTTATTTCTTTTATTCTGGCAAACATTGATGTTCACCAGTACATACTTGAGATGTGTTGAATGGTACTGAACAGAAGAATACTGGAGAAGAGAAGAATAAATACAATCAGTAGAGCTTTTCGGAGTCACCTCCTTAAGCAGAGCCCAATTCGCTGTTCCCACTGGACGCTCAAACCCTAGATCCCTTTAACAAACCTCGCTAAGTATTCATAGACCCCCCCCCCGCCCCCAGTTTGTGCTTCCAGCTTACAGGAGTCCTTCTCCTTTTTGCTCTCTGTATTTTGTTTGTTTTTTTAGTAATTCAATTCAGAATTTTGAACGATTTTGTTATATTTTCACAAGCACATCCCGCTTGTTATATCTTACCAAATAAGTCTGACAAGCTTTGTGTTTTGAAGTATTTCTGGTCATACTCCCTTCATGATTTTTTTTCCTCCTTAAAGAAAAATTTACTTGGATTTTTTTTTCACATGAATACAAAGCTGTGCTATTGCTCTGTGAACTATACATGTAAAGTCTAGATAGTATCATCTACATAGATATTTATCTATGAAGACTGTCAAGAAAGGTAAGTTTATTTCACTTGGCAGTCATCCAAGGGGTGGTTGAACTTTTTACTGGAAAAGCAAAGGGGGAGAACAAGGTTTGTGCAACAGCTGAGAGGTCTTACACCCCCCAGTGAGAGGACTCAGGTATGCTGATGTTTAAAGAGAACAATGCCAAAAGAAAGAAAGAGACATAAACAAGACCTGACTGTTTCCTGGAGCTTCATATGTAGAAAGATGGCCCAAGTCCATAGAAGAAGGCAAATCTCTTTTTCTTAAATATAATTGTTCAGACTGCTAGTGGCTGTACTACTTAATTTCCTCATATTTATCGATGATATTTAGTTAAATCTGTTTGGAAGTGCCAGGTTCTCTAGGTTTTGTGGAGAGGTAGGAAAAAAATGAACGTGTAATGTAAGAAGAAAAATTTACACAATGATCAACCAAAAATTGGCATCCAGAGGAACTGTACTTCTCTCTCTTGGCCAGTGGTCCGGATCCACTGAGAATTTCTTCAGCTGGTCACCTGGAAGGCTATGGATCGAAGGCCATGTAAACCAAGTGGAATTTCCTTACATCCTTGATTGTTCTGTTTTCTGTGGCTAATAACACAATACCATGTCCTGATTAAGTTTCAAAGAAAGGAATTTTTTTTTGGCTTCCAGTTTAGATCCAAAGCTGGGAGGCTATATCTGCAGATGACTTTCTTGCTTGTCAGAACTGCTCAGTGGGACAAGGCATCAGAGCATATGCCTGTGTGTGCTTCTGGTCTCCCCCCGCCTCTCTCTCTCTCTGCATAAAAGGCCCGTCGGGCCCCACCCTAATGACTTCACCCAGTTACCTCTGAAGTCCTCATCTCTAAACACCCTCACTGGATTTTCTGCCCCATTCGTAGCTCCATGTGGTTTAATCTCCAATCTGCGTTGCAGAAGGGACCAGCCCTGTGCAAACCACACACACCTCACTCCTGTGACATTTTCCACAGCAATTTTACCAAAGATTTTCCTTTTCCCTTTGGTCTCTCGTCCCCTAAACAATCATCTACAATGAATCAAGGTACTTTTGTGAATATTACTTATTAATTTTATAAGTATATAATTTCAAAATTTTTCACTGATAGAGAAGATCCTCTCTGCCCCTGCGGTCCTGTCATTGTGACGCACCGCTTGCGCAGCTCTGAAGAAACAGTTGATAGACGCCTCAGTGTCACTGACTTGCCTCCGAGCACAAGTGAGTTGGACAGTGTGGGAAGTCGCATGCTCTTGCCCACAGAGAACTGTAAAATTTTCCCTGCTCGGAGACAGGAAATGGAAATCCTACGGGTGGCGGGAACATATGGCTGAATAGGTACAGAGGGATCCACAGTTAAGTGTCACTGTCAACTGGGAAATGAACTCAGCCTCTGAAGTCTGTCACCCATAAGAACTAAAATAGGAACGCGTCTTTCTGCAAATGCTACCTTAAAAAACACTGTTTTAAAGACTCAGTACCACAAGGTCATATACGGAGATCTAGTCAAGACACAAGTGCATCTAGTGAGGACAAAATTAATGCTGTAATATCAAGGAAATTAAATTAGACGGATAGTCTGTCTGAAATCGAAAGCAAATTTCTGAGAGGAACTAAAGAATGACAGTGGTCCGTGCGTCCCCAGCCATGTGCAGTGCAGAGGTGTGCTCATCGTCACACCACAGAGTCGTCAGGAAGATGACAGACGGAGCCAGATGTGCCACGGGTCCCCTGCTCTAACTGACACCTACCAGCCTCAAGAGTATAACTTAATCTCGAAAATAGACTTCCCCATAGGTGAATTTGGTTCTTGCCTTTAGGGCTGTTAATACTATGCTTTTCTTCACAGCTATGTGTCATTAAAAATTGACTCCATCCATGTGTGGCATGTCTACCAATCTTTCATGAGTTTTATTTTAATGGATTGTAGCTAGTTTCTAATTCACTCTGAGTATAAAAGATTCTTGACTTTCATGACAAAAGCTGACACACTATGATTGCCAGGACAGACTTTCACAAAACAGATCGCCTGAGAGGTTCCTCCATATTCTGTGTCTGACATCTTATTTCTCTTATATTTTTGTGATGGATGCCATAGTCACACCTAAGTACATCAACACCCATATTATTATCAAAACAAAAAGTAAATATGGAGAATAGATAAATTATATGAATCACCAACTCTTTTTTTTTTTTAAGCCACAACTAGAACATAGAGTTGCAATGTGTAACAAAAATGAGGGGGAGGCGGAAAAGATAGTCTCCCACCAAGTGGTATTTCTAAAGAAAACAAAGGAGGCATTGGCTAACCATATCTCAACAATTTCAATTTTTTTAACATATAGAATAAGTCAAATATATTAGTGCCACTTGACAATCCAATGCTGAAATGAAGTTCCCTGCCTGGTGGAAATATTGCTTCTATCACATTAACTTCTTTATAGGACTCGATATGTGATTCCAGGGACAGGCAGAATTCATCAGCAGTGTTTTGACAGCCAGAGATAACAGATATTAGGTGAATATTTCCCTGAAATGAAATACAAAAACATGTCTAGACATTATTTTCTCAGAGTAGCTCCTAATTTCATGTGCAATCAAGTTGCCCTTGGCAACTCAGGGAAAGTTACCTTATCTCCTTGAGTTCAGCATAAAGAAACTGAAGTCTTCACAAGAAGTCCACATTGTCCTGCTAAAAGACCAGATATCTGAATTGTTTTGTACTGCGTCAGGCTCAGTTGCCAAAACTAATACACAAGGGTGGTAAAAATGGGAGCCGAACACCCTTCTGTAAGTTTTAAGGGGATTATACGGGACTAATTTTTGTCTTTTGACCACGCCATTTACATTCCTTTTCAATGAAATGTGACAACTGACGAAGATGCTAGAACAGGGCACCCGGATCCACTTCTGTGGGTGTCATGAGTCGCACTGTGACGGCAGCTTCAGTATCCTGAATAGATTCAAAAGTTGACCTTCCATGGTCATTTGGACACTGGACACCAGAACCTGCTTTCAATAAAGACTAAAGATCTTTGAAATTTGTCATTCAGATGAACATTTTATACTACTAACCTGAACAGTTAAGGATTTCTAATGTGATGTTCATTTATTTTTTCTCACTCAACTATATTCCAACTATATGAAACAACTGAAGGAAGTGTAATATCATGTAATTTGAAGTTATTTCAGTCCTCTTTTCCACAAAGCTAGGGTATTATGGATGTGATGTATATTTAACATTCATGCTGTTCTCTCAGGTATGAAGCACTATCACATGCACAGTGATCTGGTTCCCAGTCAAATCTTGAGGAAGGAGGAGCAGGTGTTGTGGTGATTTATATTTTACAGGCAAGGAGCCCCAGAGTAGAGACTCAGAGGAATTCACAAATCTGTCTCCTGTGTGTGGTTCATGGCTAGAACATGGCACTTTCTATCCTGACACTGCCAAAAATTTAGTGGAGAATTAAGAACATAGGTGGGAGAAGTGTGATCTCACTGATTTTTACAGGAAAGAAGAAAGAAATATAACTAAAAAAGTGTGTACTATTTCTAAATGCATGGGAAGGGAATAGGAAAAAAAAAAGTGAGAAGCCAAAGAGAAGTCTTTGTTGAAGAGAATTTCAAAAACTCCAGAGCATCATAGAGACTCAAACTGTCAGATGTGTGAACCTTCATGAGAAAAATATCCAACATTACTCATTAGTTTCTGAATTCGCATACATTTTTAGACTCTGATTTTCTTGGAGATTTCACCCTGTATCAACAATACTAAGTCGCTGGAGAATGGTCACCGAACTAGAGAATGGTATTCTCTATCTAGACAATGAATGAAAAGCAAAGTGATGTTTTTCTCTCAAGTAGCTACCTAGACGAATATCTTTCACAGCTGTCACTTTCATTCATCAACATCCAGGTGCAGTTAAAAATATTTCCGTTTTGATCAAAATGTGGGTGTCTGTGTTCATTTGATTTCCTCATTGCTTTCAGAAGATGGAAACTAGGAGGAAATATTCAAACAAAAAATATCACCAAAAAAGAAAAACGTCATAATGGAAAGAAAAAATAAAAGAGAAAAGAAAGAGCAGTAAGAAAATATGTTAGATAAAGTGCAGTAAAGCACAGATGGCAAGTATATGCTTTACTTTGGATCATAAAATATAAATAGCCCAAGTATATTTATTTTTTTATGATTCAATATAACACATTTTAAATCCAAACAAATTAATGATGAGAGATGATTAATACCTTGTTGCTCCAAAAATAAACAGTGGCAGAGCTTTAATGGAGATGGTAATTACAAAGTCCTTGGGAGTTAATACTGAAGTTGAGATGGAAAACGATTGCTTCTTATGGAACTTTATGTACTTACTTCAGTCAAATTTAAGACTCAGCTGTAAGTAACCTTGGTCTTAATACAGAACCAAGTCTATTGTTCATTCTTGTCCTCGTTGTATATCAGCTCTGAGCACCAGTTTAACCAGGCTGAGCATCCGGCTTGGTTTGTGAGACACCTCAGACGTGTCTGCTGCTTCTTGCCTTCTATCTTTTTAGCTTCAGTTACTGGTTCTTACACTGGAGCTATACCAATGGCTATAAAACTTCATTCCACAATTTTTAATGTGAATTCTTTCCTCAAGTGGCTCATTTATTTTTAATATTTCAAAACGATCAATACCCTGAGATACCTGAAATTCACATCTCCATTCCAGATGTTTCCTTGTAGTTCTAAATTTACATATCCAGTTTCATATGCCATTTCTGTCTGTCTGTATGTTGAGCACTTGAATGTAACATGACAAAAACCTCATTTGTACTTCCCCTTCCAGATTAGGCACCACATTCTCCTCTACATAGTCGCTCTCCTGGGTGTAAGACCTGTTATCTCCGCCTCCATAGTATAACCCTAATTAAGGTCTCTCTTCTTCTGCTAGCATTGTAACTGGTCCAGTAGCCCTTATAATCACCAACTACTACTTACAAATATCGTCTTTCACTCAGAAGTCAGAGAGATTGAAATCACATTCCACCCAATTTTTAAAAATCTCTTTATCTCAAAAAAGCCATTACTTGGTGTGTAGATTCCTAAAGGTCTGATTATATTCCTTACCATCTTCTGATCTATCCTTATTTATAATCATTTAATCTATATGTGAAATTTGTGTTTTCCTTCCACAGTCTATCCCACAAGGATAGAATTATTTCTATTTTTTGCATTGCCATTTTCTGTGTCTCTTTCTAGGGGCATTCCTACTTCCACTCTCTATAGTTTTTACTATTTTTGATTATTCTGGCCTCAACACAAATATAACTTCCTAAGAATGAGGTTCATCAATCACTTCAGGTAGTGAATTTTTTTTCATTATTTTCTCGTGCATTAGACTTTTATCTTTTGCATAGCATTTATAAATATTTGATAGTATCCAATTTACTGTTCACTTATCTTGTCTTCCCCTGTCAAACAGGAGTTCCATAAGAACAAAGGTGTTCCCTTCTCCATGACTACTAGTGCAATGTGAAGCAGAAATCCATGCTGGACACAAAGCTTTTAACTAACCTATTCAAAATGAATTCACCATATTTAAATAGCGTAGAACTAAAACACAGGGGAAAAAAGCATTATTCATGTTTTCCTTGACATTGCATTAAGTCTGTACAGTTTCTTTTTTGGGGGGGAAGTGTTTCTAGTACAGTAGTTACTTCTGTTCTTCCCATCTAGGACATAAAATTATTTCCATATTGATTAAAGTGCTCCTAGGTTTTTCTATCAATCAGTGTTGGGCTTCAGTATGTGGAAATCTGGTAGCCTCTGTGTTACTTGGTGATTTTATTATTAAAATTGGAGGTTGGTTTTGGCCACAGTATGTACTTGTCTGTGCATCTGGCTAATGGGAACACTATTGGTTATCCACTTGTTATACTGAATTCTTTTATTTTACATAAAAGAGAAAGAAAGTAGTGCTTACCATTGAGGATAGTATTGATCAGTTTCTTCTTTTTTTTTTAATTTTACATTATGTGGACAAATCTGTTTTATGAACTTTGAAGTATTATATAATGATTAGGAAGTTCAAATGATATGTTTTGTAAGTGGGCATATGTCTGTCATCTTTTTAAAAGTTCTGTGCAAACTTGTACCCTGTTTTGACATTACACTTATTGTGTATCATGTTAAGTAATAGTGGGGCAGAAAGAAAATACTTTTTGCTTAATTCTAGACTTGCATCAAGCCTTTCAGTATAGAACCTCTTGAGCTCTCTACACTGTCACCTCCCCGAAGGGCAGCTGCTTTGTGCTTCCTTCTCCAACCTCATTTTCCACGTAACACAAACCTACTTTCTTTACGTTGCTTTTGCTCTGATTAAAGGTATGTTAGATAACTGTTTGCTCCCATGGTGTGCTAGTTACTTTGCTTCCATTGCTGAGACAAAATACCTGACACCCAAAGTTAGAGGGAAAAGGTTTATTTAGCTCACAGTTTGTAGAACTTTCCATCCATAATCAGCCAGCTCCAAGCAGGTGCCTCGTGGCCGAGGCGCAGCGCAGAGAGACAGTGCGTGGTGCCCACACAGCAGCGAAAGCCAAACAGGAACCTCCTTTCTGCCCCTTTTATTTTATCCAAAATACCAGGATCAGGGGAGTTCCAAATCTGTCAGAGTCCTGGCTTAGTAATCACAGGCCCTCAACCCCAGCGTCGCATACTTTAGACTCAGCCATGTCTGGAAAAGCCAGTTACGTGCCACAGATGAGGCTCAGGGGAAACAGCTACACTCAAACACGTGGCAACTTGTAACCAAACAGCCAAAAAACTACCTAGTGTATGTTGTCCACATGTGTGTGAACTTTACATGTTTATGATAGTTCATACAAACTTCACGAAGATCTTATGAGGCAGTTACTCATTATTCTCCATTTTACAGGCGAGGAGACTGAACCGGAGTGAGTGACAGATAACCTCCCTGGTGTCACTCACCTAAGTAGCAGAGTTTATTTTCTTTCCTTACTCAACTCCATGCCATAACTGGAAAGAGCAATGAAAGGTCATAATATATAAGCACCGGGTTATATTCCTAGAAGTGTAATACCAGAACAGTGGCAGTTCTGTGTTTTGATAACAGTCTTATCTCTACATGTTATTATTTGACTATTTTATGTAATATTTATGAGAAGACATCAAGTCCTAGACATTGTACTGAAGTCCATACATCAAGGATAAGGTAGGGTGAGGTAGACCATACCAGTGACTTCGCTAATTTAGTCTGAGGAAAGGGATGGGAAGAGATGGTTTGGGGGAAGAAAAATCCAGTGACTCCTCAACTATAGTGTTATTGTTAATAGATCAGGGTTCACTATAGAAAGATTCGATAATATATGGATTAGATAGAACTGTAGGATCAGAGGTAAAACATTCCATTCATTATTAAATTATTCTAAATTATGATAATCTACTCAATTTATAGTAAAGTCTTTGTCATTGGTTAAACTTGATAATTAGCAACTTACTGCTAAGAGAGCCTGCCGAATGTCTCTCTGCATCAGATTAGAATTCCATTTGAATAGATGATCTCTTTACTCCATTCTGAAATAAAATTTAATCTTAAATAAGGAGAATAGAAAATAAAATATACTGTCAGAATCTCTGTAAAGTCTGATACTTATTATTTTATGGACACTGGAAAGTAAACAAATGAAATTTCTTGCTCAGAGACTAACAGCTTTCATGATCATGGCAAGAAGTATACAGATCATATTTGTTTAGGTAAAACACAAAGACAATGTCAAGGACACACAGTGGCTGCTGCCATTAATGGGGATGAGGAAACAGATACTGAGCTTGTTGGAATCACCACTTTCACAGTAATTTAAAGCACATCTGCTCCTTTCTGACAAGAATGAGACGTTACCTCATTCTTCAAGGTTGCTGGCTGAAAACACAGCTTGCAAAGTGGCCCAGGTGATTAGAGTTCTGCAGCCCTGGAAAACCCAGCGACATGTCAGGGGCCACTCCAGGATCCTGGTACTGTCCCTTCAGAGCCTTCAAAGCTTTCATGGCTGTGGGTTCTCTGGGCATGGCGGAACCTGAGATTAGAAAAGAAAGCAGATAATAGGGAGAAAAGGCACTTCAATGACATAAATCCTATTTAAAACAATCTCTTTTTTTTTTTTTACTTCTCCCAACAGTGACAGATAGATGACATAAAAACAGCTTGCTTCTAAACCTATTGAATCCAGATGGAAGTTATATATGTCACCAACCTTCTTGTTTGTATGCCAAAAGAACTAACCTATTTGGTGCAAGCTTATTTATAAGGTTTCTTATGGCAAGAAACACCCATTTTTCAAGTTTAGAATTGCCCAAATCAGCCCTTTCTTATGCAGGAATTTTCATTAGATTAAAAGGAAAAGAAAAGGAAAGAAAAAACTCACAGACTACTGCTCCCAAGATAAAAATTTGTCCAAAATACACTTGTAGATGAATCAACAGTGCCACCTAGTGGAAATGCTTATTTATTCCAATACAAAAAAATTTTACATTATCTCTGGCTTTATTCATTTATTTGTTTTTGTCAGCAAAACTGAGCTGCTTTAAAGCCTACTTTGATCAATTTGCTTTAAAGAATTAACGTTCCTTCTGGTAATTTTATTGTTACAAATAAATTGTATTCAATATACAAAAATAATTTGTAAAAGAGATTAATTTTAAGAGAGGTTTGTTCTGAAGTTAAGTTTAAGAAGTATAAAGCCTCTCAAAAATCTGTGAGGGAAGAAAAAAATCATTAGAACATAATTTAAAGTAAAACTAATAGTTAATTTTTTAAATTTTGATATTCCTGAAACTAACAAGAGGTTATATCTGTGTAAATGACTCTAATTCTGTATCTCGAACAGATATTCAGAATATTTATAATTTTTCAAAGTAATGCAAATTAATTCTTTAAGAATAGAAAGTAATGCTGGGGATTTAGCTCAAGTGGTAATGTGTCTACCTTAGAAACACAAGGGCTGGAGTTCAATCCCCAGTACTACAAAAAAAAGAAAGAAAAAAGAAAAAAAAAGAAGCTAAAAATGTGTGAAAGTCATTTCTTGGCCTTTTGACTAGATTTAAGTATAGAAATGTGGAAAAATAACTTTCAGCAGCTGTTACAGACCGAAAGATTCATAGCATAATTTGAACTATTTATCATTAAGTATGGGAAATATGTTTTAGTAAGTATGCCTTGTAGAAAAACCCTTACAGAGACAATAGAAAAATCAACATATTTCCAGTAATTCCATTGTCTTGTTGGTATTGCTATTTGGGTGAAAGAAGAAGAGAAATAAATTAAAAATCAGAGACACTGAAATGAAAGTGGAACCCTGTCTTTGATTCCAAAAGCCTACTCATTCCCTTTCAGTGAAGCAGTGTAATTCAGACAATGTTTATATAGTATAATTATATAATCTTTATTTCCATGAGCGGAAATGGATCAAATATTTTTAGTTTTATAAGGATCAGCCCATACATTACAGTCCTAACCCCATGGGTAGGATCTATGGATTGAACTGGCCACATTGGTTGACTTGGATGAATTTTACTGTCTTCCTCTTTTCAATGGGGAGCTATGCAGGTTCAGGTGTTTTGCTATAAGAAATCAAGGGAGAAAAGGTAGCACTTGCCAAGCACCTGAACTAGTGAGCATATGAAGAATAGTTACTGGAATTAATACTATTTTTCAGACATTTTTATTTACTCTAAAAAAAGCTTTTTAGTTCAACTATTATAATATCTAAATAGCATAGCAGAAAATCGCTTTCTCTGACTGCTTGTGAGTTGTATTGTCTCTTATAGCTTCTGCCTAACTTTTCTTCCCAAATGTCCTGTGACTATTTAAATAACTGCCTACTTAAAGTTTACCTTATTAGCTAATTAAATGAGGTACAAGCACTTTCTCTGGCCGGAAACCCTAAAGGATAAGCTGCCATTTTGGTGATCACGTCTAATTGGTCTACTTTACTTCAGTTTAGACCTGGATGAGGTAATAGATTATGCAAAATTCACCTCTCCCTTGTCCTTATCTTAGTTCTGTCCTCTATTTGTGAGATTCAGATAAAGTAATGAGAATGTAATTGTACTGAACCTTAATGTGATTACACACCTTTCTGTGATACAACAAATCATTTTCACAGGATCTCACTAAAGACAAGTTCTTACCAGAAGTGATGAAGTGAATTTTAGTAATTAAAAACTTAAGCTAGGCTGCTTAGGACAAAAATTAAGCTAGAACAAGTCTTAGCGAATGATCAAAGGCAAGTTGCATGACACCTTTAATTTCTTTCTTTGTGTAAAGGGAGTGATGATAGCACTTGTCTAATATGACCGTGGTGGAGAACAAAAGGATCAAGAGAGCACACAGGAAATGTTAGCTATGAATGAAATCATCACTTGACTATGGTACAGTCCCTTATTCGGGATAGAAGCACTCTCTGAGCTTCAGGCATTGAGAAGTTCCATGAGGAAGTAATTGAAAGCTTTCATTCACTCCAAAAGTGATTGAGCTGTACTAACTACCACTTTCTGGTGACATGGAAGGGTAAAGGGCAACACAATTTCTCCCTGTGACATTTGCAATCAGGTGACATTTTGTCAGCAAAATCGAAAGTTAAGGCTTCTGTGATGTTTACATATGTACGCCAAGAACAAATGGACACAGGGAAAGGAGAGTCTGTCTAAGGAACAGAGGCACAGCAAGGCTGCCTGTGTGTTTAGTACCATGGACAGCAGCACCCCCCCAGAACATAGTCTCGAGGAAAACTCCTGGGGAATTTCAAGTGCTCGTTACATACCAGACACTTAATGTTCTTATTTCAAGTTTTGAGAAAGACTACTGCACTTAAGATAGGAAAATTAATGCTCAGAGAGACTGGATGCTATGGTCAGACATAAGTTGTTTTTTTGGTTTTTTTTGCTTTTTGAGACAGGGTCTCGCTTTGTAGTTCAGGCTGGCCCTGAGCTCACTATGGTGCCCAGGCAAGCCGCCGCGAACTCGGCAATCCTCCTGTCTCTGTCTCCCGAATGCTGGGATGACAGGCGTGAGCCACCACGTCCGGCATTGTGGTATGCGGTGTTGATCTCCACGCCCAGCATTATATGTGGTTACCGGGGATCGAACTCAGGTCCTTGCGCTTGCGAGGCAGGTGCCGGAACCACTGAGCTAACCCTCTGGCCCCAGACATAAGTTTTAGCTTTATGAATTGAAGTCTTCATAGTGCTTAATACATATTTGCCTGGTGATTTTTTTTTTCATTTTTTTCTTTCTTTTCTTTGTGTGAGTGTGTGAGAGGGTAGGGGAAAGTAAAGTTCACTTTATGTTCATTTTAACAATCTTGGAGATACTGGAAACTTTGCATCATTGGAATAATGACCAAAATTGATTCAAAGTAAAAGTATAAAGAATAAAGTTCTATGAGAAAAAAAAAGTCTACAGAATTGAGAAGTTATGGGGTGAGTTGCTATGAAGACTAATGAATTGAGGAAAAACAAAATAGGACTTGGTGCCAGGTGTGGTGGCTCACGCCTGTCATCCCAGCACTCAGGAGGCAGAGACAGGAGGATTGCTGAGTTCCAGGCTTGTCTGGGCTACATAGTGAGCTCAGAGCCAGCCTGAACTACAAAGCGAGACCCTGTCTCAAAAAAAAAAATAGGACTTGGTGCTGAGAATAGAGACCAGATGAGTCTTCACTTCTGATATCTTGTCTGCTCTTTGCCTGGTTTTTTGAATCTTCATGTTTTTAATCAGAACTGAAATTTTCCAATCAGACATACTAGCTTTTTTTTTTTTTTTTTTGAGACAGGGTCTTGCTTTGTAATTCAGGCTGGCCCTGAGCTCACTATGTAGCCCAGGCAAGCCTCGAACTCAGCAATCCTCCTGTCTCTGCCTCCCAAGTGCTGGGATGACAGGCATGAGCCACCACGCCCGGCCAAACTAGCTTTAGAAATTATTCTCCCACAGGATATCCACAGAATATACCACATTCATTTCTAAAAAGATGTAATAACACCTATTTTACTATGCCTTGGAAAAATTAAGTGAGATAGCATATATTGAAAAGGGGTTGTCGTTACCAGGTTTGGTATACTTTCACACTATTCTTTTGTATTATAGTGTCCTGGTTGTGAGGTATATAACTGTTATATTTAACTTGAATACTTAAATACATTGAGCTGATAAATATATAACATCTGTTACATCCTGAGGTATTGATGAGGAGTCATTGCATCTATCTTTTCACCACAGACAATTCTCACTAAATAGCAATAAATAAAATGTGAAATAAAATCAATGAATTTCTCATATCCTTTATGTGAAAACAGTAATGACGCAGGAGAGTTAAGGCCTAACTCCCCACCTGAAACACGAGTTCGTGTTCTCTAAATATCGAAGAATGAATTTTAGGAACGACGGAGGTTTGAGTAGGAAAATTTTATTGAGAGAGAAAGCTTCTGCCTTAAGAGACAGAAGGGGGGCCCGGAAAGTGGGTAACCCTCCTACCTCACTTTTTAGAGGGCTTTTATGGGGCAAAGCCACAAGGCGAGGCGGGTCTGAAATAGGGGGCTACCAATAAGATTTTAAAAAGTGGATGGGTTACAATAAACCAATGAATACAGTGGGAAATTAATAATCAGACAGGAATTTTGACTTTGACTCTTTTCCCGGGAGGTGGTTAAGTGTCAGCCTTTCACCCCAGGAGGTTGGAGCCTTCTTTAGAATATCTGATGGCTGCCTGTTTGGAATTTCAATGAGCTATTTATCTTACATGGGTGGGGTAGCTTTTCTCTGGCAGCAGTAACCTCCAAGTTGGTTTTTTGGTTTTCTTTCAAGGGCCAGTCCTATCTATCTGCCTACATATGTCTAACTGGCTTTTCTACCTATAATAGTAAGAGGAACATTCACTTTCATACCGCCTTCACTGTTCCAGGCTTCTTAGATAAAAGGTGCTGAAGGAGTTCTACCTTGTGTTAGTCTCAAGAGTTGCCTGACAGAGTAGGCATGCACAAGTGCCCTGTGTCTAATTCTAAGATGTTCATAGCAAATTTGGTCTGATGCCAAGATAAACTTATTTGAAATGACCACTTGACTATGGTACAGTCATTTGAAAGATTAAAAATATAGCTCCAGCTGAATGTGACAATGCATGCCTGTAATCTCCACACTAAGGAAGGCTAGAAGTAGGTTAGTAAACTAGAGTCCTGCCTTGGAAGTAAGTAAAGTCTTGTCTCAAAAATTAAGGAAAAAAAAAAGGCCAGAGATTTAGCTCAGTGGTTCTGGCAGCTGACTAGCAAGGACAAGGTCCCTGGTTTGATTCCCCATAACCACAAACAACAATACCGGGCATAATGACTCATGCCCACCAGCAATCAGTACCACATATCACAATGTGGGGCATGGTGGCTCACACCTGTAATCCCAGCTCTTGGGAGACAGAGACAGAAGGGTTGTTGTGAATTTGAGTCTTGCCTGAGCTACATAGTGAGCTCAGGGCCAGCCTGAACTACAAAGTGAGACTTTGCCTCAAAAAAAAAAAAAAGAAAAGTGAGAATCAAGATGGGTCATACACTAATACAAACTCTCACTGGTGAATGTGATCATAATATACATATAAAGTGCACCCAAAAAAATCAATTTTTTAAAAAGTAAAACCAAAAAAAGGATGGGGATGTAACTCAGGGACAGAGTGCTCTGAGTTCAGTCCCCAGTATCAAAAAGGGAAGACGAAAGAGAACAGCCTCATTTTACTGCAAACTACCTTCTACATTATGCTGGTACTTAGAATTATACAATTACAAAACATATTATTGGCAGCTATATCAAGATCTTCAAAGAAAGTGAATTGTCTTTGTTTTGACTACCTTAATAAATAATGACTTCAGTACACTGTCATTGTCAACTTATTTTGCATTTAACCTTCCAATTTAGGATCTCTAGAAAACATTACATCATACTACATCAATATACATTGATTTTAAATTCAGATATCATATAAAATACTGGTCCTCAACATCAGATAAGGGCTGCAATTATTTCTATGCTATTTCACAGCAATAGACAATTGACAAAAAGAATCTATTAAAAACAAATAGTCTACAAGAATCCCCGCTCTAAATCACAAGGTTAAAAAAATCTATAAGATTTTAAATACTCTAAAATAAAGTAGTGTACTTACTAAGATCAATATGGCCATAGAATTATTCACATAAGAAGTACTTAGTCTTGATCTATATATTTTAGGGAAATAGAAATTATAAAATGGGAATCACTTAAGAAATTTCACAGACTTTACACAGATGCTAGTTCTGGAAAAATATAAACTTTATGGAACAGATTACTCATAAAACTGGTGAGTGAGAGGTAAAGAATGGATGGAAATTAGACAGCCTTTGAAACAGAAGGGAGAAGAGAAAATAAGAAACATACTTGAATAATATTAACTATTTTTATTTAATTTCAAAGGAAATATTGTACTATCACTTGTACTAGTTACTCAGGATTGAGAACAACTAAAAGAAAAAAAATAGAAAACGCACACAGCAAGTGTGATCAGCACAATAAAAACGGTGAGGTGAGAATTCACCTTCAACACAAGCCATAGCAAAGCAGGTAACCACCTTTATTATTTTCTCCTTCAGAAGTGGTAAGTTGCTTTGCTTTTCCCAAGGAATATACTGAAGCCCTCAACGCCAGTACTTCAGAGGAGAGCCTCATTTGGAAGTAGGATCAAGGCATGTATAATGGACTAAACGGAATGGGGTCAGCTTGGCATGGTTGTGTGTAATTGAATATCACGGGCATCATCATTAGGAGGGGACACTTCGATGCAAAGAGGCACAAATGGAAAACCCCCTAAGAAGATGAAAGCAGATGAAATGGGAATATTGTGTCAAAAGCTAAGAAATGCTGAAAATTCTCCATAAACCACAGAAGATAGGCATTAAGAGGAGGGCCTTATCGGCACTATGCACAACCCAGGGTGTGAGAAAATAAATTCCTAATGTTAACCCACATGGTGTTTCACGATAGCTTCTCTGAAAACGAATATAAATTGTTTAAAATATGTGAATCATTTAAGTATTAGGATTATTGATTATTTTCATGAATGAATCTGTATGCCAAGTTTCTTTTGTTAATTATAGGGAATTAAAGCCCCCGAAAGGTGGAGAAACTGTAGTAAGCATGGGAAGCACCACTAAGCAGTAGCAACAGAGTGAAATTCTAATGTTAATGGTTCTGGCTTAGTGGCCCAGAACCCTTCATTGACACTGTTTCCACCTTTCCTCCTTCTAGGCCCTCTGGGTCCTCTCCAGCCAGAACCCTCTTCTCACCTAAGCAGAACAAACTACAGAAGATAAAGATAAACCCCACACTATGTTTGAGGTTTTTTGTTTGCTTGGTTTGGTTTTTACCATCGGACAGTCCCAAAAGAAAAAGGTGACTTCTTACGAAACCAAAGTAAGTCTTTGGTACATTTTCAAAGGGGCCCCCGTCTTGTCATTACCATCACTTACTTGATGTAGGTCATGACTTCTGTGAGTCGGCAGGAAAAGTGCAAAGCAGTGATACAAATGCTACTTATTATCCTTGGAAAGTGAATGCTTTAAAATGTGCTCACCTGGCAGAATATAATAGAAAGAAGAAAATTGCCTGAGAATCATAGGATTAAACAGAAAATGTCCTTTAGGAGTAGATGCTCCACTTTGTTTGTAATATGGCACATTTGCAAATTTTTACCCTATGGTACGTGTGTGGTAGAATTTCTGGCAAAATGGCAGAGTTGAAGGAATCAGGTGACCAGAATGATCATTCTACCTTAAAAAATTACTCCTGCACTTCGTCTTCACTATAATCAGCTTCTCAACAAAGAGAGTCTTAGAAAGTAGACAAGCACCATTACTTTTGCAGTCATTTCTTAAATCATGATATAACAGAACTTGTGTTCCTGGCCCATCTTGTTTATGTTACATATGAAGAAACCATGAAGCAGATTTTTGTTGCTCTTAAATGCTTATGGGCATCTGGCTAGTAAGTAACCAACAAAGTAGGAATTCCAGTTTTCTTATGCTACTCTAATTCTTGGCCATCACAGCAAAATATATCACCAGCAATGTCAATACCTCTCTCTAGATTTCTTCTGGACATGACATGTCGGAGCCCCTAAAAACAAGAGTAAGTGTAACGAGACTTTTTCATTGTGTCTTAGAAGAACATATGCTACTTCTCAAGACCGACTGTTACACAAGAGATCATCATGTGCACAGCAGATTCACTGTTATCCATATCCACCTAAAGCTTCACACCATAAATCTGTATTGTAACACTTGCTTCAGGCTACAGCTTGAATGTGGTTTTACCCTTAAAGGTTCATATGTTGAAAGCTTTGTTTCTAGGCGTGACAATGTGAAAGGTGACAAAACCTTTAAAGAAACAGAGCACAGGGCGAGACTCTTAGATCTTGGAGGTGTGTCCCTGCAGGGGATTATGGGGCCCCCAACCTCTCTGTTGTTTTACTGGGCAACGTGAGCTCCTTCTCTTACAGGTGCCCCTGCCTTCTACCACAAGGTCTTTATTGGAGCTAATTTGAGGCTGGTGTTCTCCCCTGGTATCTCCAGAATCATGAGATATGTAGACTTTCATAGATGGGCTACCTTGGGTGTTTTCTCATAGTAAAAGAAAGTAAACTAATACAGTTCAATAATAAATTACTATATGACACATGTTGCCAAGTATCGTCAGAAAAATGTTTTTAATTAAAATCTTCCATTTCTGATAATGTCACATAAGCATTTTTGTCTTTCTCATGTTTATTAATTCTTACTTCTGTCCAATTTATTTTAAACACATTGAACCACAGAAATGAGATATTGTTTTAGTATCGCCCATATTTGTAATATGTGTCACAACTCAACTGAAATTAAAAGATTATTCAAAAACTTCTGTTTACCCTTTTTTATGTAGTATAAACAATAGAGAATGTAGCTGATTTCAATTGTTTATATAACTGCACCCTATTCTTCATCTATAGACTTAGGAAGATAACAAAGAATTGGCCCACTACAGAGCTATTAATCGAAATCAAGTTTTATGAAAATATAACTCTTATGGTTTGGGCCAAAATGTCCTCACCAAGCCTCATGTGGTCATAGGCTTAATCTAAAGTGTGAGAAGCTGGAACTGATTCATGATCCAATGCCAGTCTCAAGAGCACTAGGATTAAGAGTGAGCGTTCTACCTTCCCTAAGTAGTCTGCAAAAGATCCAAGGGTCAACGAGACACCGTTAAGATCCTCTTGTTGCCTTTTCTACCTTTTGTGCACCATGTTGTTTCTCCTCTTTGATGCCTGTTTGTCACCTCTGCCTTGGACCAGGCAGCTAAGGACTGAAACTTCTATGAACTAGAAGCCAAATAAATTCCTTGTCTTCTAACATCAGGTATTGGGTATTTTTTTCTCAGCAAGGAGAGAAAAGTAACTAGTGTAATATTCTTAATTACAATCTCATTAAAGAATTAATGAATGCCATTCATGGCAGAAACAGTGTTTCACTTAGTTCTAAGGGTAGTAAAATCGAGCAAAGGAGAAAAAGAGTTGGCTGATAAAATTGAAGGGAAAAACAAAATTAAAAAATCTTGTCTGCTAAACAACTTGTGAAGAAAGAAAAAAATCATGACCTATTAAATCATATGCATTTTTTTCACTGTAAGTGATGAACTCGGGATCTCATGCTTTCCAGGCAGGCACAGAACCACTGAGTGTCCTCCCTGACCCAATATGCGATATTTTAAACACAAGACTGGTTGAACCCAAAATAAGAAAAAACTGTAAGTTTGAGTTAGTAAATTCAACTTGAGAGTTTAAGCTAGAGTTAGTGACAGAGAGAATATTCGTACTGAATTCTGGTTGGAGTTTTAAGTTAGATCTGAGCTAGAAGGGTTCAATTGTGCTTAGAAACTATACGTCAAATTCCTTCTTCTTTACTTTCAGATCGAAGGACTTGGTAAAAGAACAAATCAGAAAGGACTAGTCTCTTGTCAAAGACAAGACATACGTCTCACTTTTCAGTAGACTGTTGCTCATCCAGTCCACTCATTTGATCATTCTTGCCACGTTCTGAAGCAGTATTCTTTCATGTCTGCCAAGTAGGATCAAATGTACAGTGAATGTTAGCCCTGATGGCTACCAAAAGGGAAAGCAGGCTTGTGAGAACATTACGGTGGGTCCTCATGCGCTTTGTTCATAAGAATTGGTACAGTGCAATTTCTGGCTCTTCTCCAAAGTCGAAATAACCATGCAAGGGAAGCATTTTTAATCAGTTCAGGACAACGAGACAGCTATGACAGGACCACTAAAGTCATCATGAAAGACGACTTCCAGAACTGACTCAGAAAGTGGCAAGAATGATGAAACAAGTGCATATGAAGTCAGAGGGAGGAACTTGGGGGGGATTAACGACAAGGTGCCTTTTACTGTAATGAAGTCTGTGAGTTTAACATCCACCACATATTTCTAACATACCTGGTATGTGAGAGAAGTTTGCATGTACCGCGTCCCTTGTCCCTTAATAATTTAGTGTTTGTTTCCCAGGAACCATGATATTTTCTCATGTAATATCTATTCAATTACCTAATTCCTAAAGACAACATTGGTGTTTTAATGTATGTCTTATGAGTTTGTCCCAGTAATACTTTTTATTATACACAAACGAGGTCCAAACCTACAAATTACATTTATGTCTGAATATTGCTTCTCCTTTTCAAACCATGTGCAGACGTTCAATCTCAACTGTGAAGTGTTAAAAGGATTGACATATATAATACAGCCATGACATTTACAGATGGGGTCGTTTAGGAAGCAATTCTGGTCAGAGATACAGGAAGGAGGAAGGAATACAGAGAAGTGGGTCTGAAGTGAGGAGCATTTTGAGAGAGATGGAAACATGTCTTTTGCTGTCATCATTTAAAACAATTAGCATTCACTATATTTTCAGAGCGTCTGTGATTAAAAAGACAAAAACATACAAAAATCAGCATGATAGTGGCAACAAAAACAGACCTGAAGGTTAATGGAACAGACTAGAAGATGCAGAAAGAATAACAAATAGACTCAGTCACTTCATCTTTGACAAGGAGCCAAACATGTTCCCTGGAAAAAAGCACAGCCTCTTTAACAAACAGTGCTGGAGAAACTGGCTTTCTACATAAGAAAGACTAAAACTATATTTACGTCTCTCACCATACACTAAACTAAAATCAAAGTGGATCAAAGATCTAAATATTGAAACAGAACTGCTAAATCTGCTGAAAAAGAATAGGGAGAATAGGTCGAAAACTTGAGGACAAAAGACTTCATGAACAAAACCCAGACCACATGTAAATACTAGAAGGAATCAACAACTAGAACCTCATCAAAAAATGTCTGCACAACAAAAGAAATCACAAACTGAGTGAAAGGACAACCCATGGACTGGGAAAATTTTTAGAGAGTGGTTTCTCAGACAAAGAACTAATATCTAGAACATATAAAGAATTTTTTTTAAATCTGCCTGCCCAACTTTAAAGATTCAATCCAAAACTGAATATCTGAGATGAATGTATATTTCTCCAATGAAGTAGAAATAGCAAATAAATACATGAAGACATGTTCAACATCACTGGTCTTTCAAGACATCCAAATTAAGACAATGCTGGGATTTCATCTCACTCCACTATCAAGAACCAACAACACATGCCAGGTGAGGTGTAGGAACAAAGGAACGCTTCTCCACTGTCGGCAGGAGTGCAGACTAACACAACCCTGGAAACATCAATATGGACATTCCTCAAAAGCTAGGATTAGAGGTTCCATTTGACCTGCTTTTCCTCTTCTGAGTACCTTCCCCAAAAGAACTGAAAGCATCATACAACAGCAATGTATGGGCACCCATGTTTACAGCAGCACAATTTACAATAGCTAAAATCTTGGAAGCATCTCAAATGCCCACCAGCTGGAGACTGGACAAAGAAGATGTGCTTTTCTTATATAACAGAGTACTGTTTAGCCCTAAAGAAGGAAAAACTTGAGATATTTCTAGTCAAATGGATGCAACTTGAGAACGTATTCTTCAGTGAAATAAATTGAACACGTGTAAATATCACATTGTATCTCTTGTGTAAGAAACTGAAAGTATAAATAAGGACCCCCTAAAAAACAGATATTGTGAAATAGGAAGAAATTATTCAAAATTATACTGAGTGTGAGACATTTTGTTAATAATTAAAATGTTTCTTCCAAATAAACAGTTAAATTGTTATAAATACCTTGAATTAAAGATGATTTAACAAGCATCATGTGATATGTTGTGGTTGTGCTTCAGATATTCAACTGAAATATTATCTTTCACTCTTAAATAATTTTAACTTTTCAGGAGCTGCAATAAAAATCCAGGTATAATACAGGTTTCAATACAGCTTTGCACAAATACATTCATTAATATTTGTAACTTTTTTATCTTTTCTCTATTAAGATAATGCACATTACTAAAGACAGAAATAGATATTGTATAACATTGAAGGAGTCCTTTGGCTTCCTTTCTCGGGCCTGTTGAAAGCATTTACCAAAAAAACAACATGAAATCCAGATGGTTTATTTGGCTCCTGACAAGATGAAAGACATACTAAATACCTGTGTTTTATAAAATCTCTGTACCATATTCGAGTGGGACTGGGTAGAGCGCCCGGTCACTGTTTGCACAGATGGTCTCACTCCCCTAAAGTGAGTATCACTGAACTTAGTAAGGAAAAAAGAAACAAAATCAGCGCTCTAATGACACATCCATTTACAAGTGCTTCCAGATGTATAAAATACTCACTGATAGACAGGTGCATCTGGTATCTTCTATAGAGGGGAAAAAAAAAAAAAGCAAAACTGCTAAAAGACTTGTCTGTTCTCAGCAGTGCCTAAATGTTCACGAACATGTCGTTTCTAAGTAAATCTGCATTCTTGTGCTGCTTTTTCACATCTGGCCTGGAATCATTCCACTGCTATCCCACTGAGCCCAGCGAGGCTTGCAAGGTCGAACGAAGGTACCTGCCAGGAGGATTTAACTATTTCTTTGCATGTCTTAGCAGATACCGCAAAGGTTACTATATTAGAATTGTTTGTGTATAGGACTAAAGATCATCTTCCCTCCAGTGTGAGTGGATCTGGCAACAAAAATAAGTCCCGAAGTTGCCATTCATCGAAGCTAGCTGTCAAGCACAACGCCAGAATTTCTTAATAATTCTCTTTACGATACCTTAAGCAGCGATCTTCTTTCTAGTTAAGAAAAAACATACAAATGGAAACAGCACTGTGTTGTGACAACCAAAGTCCAAGGAATCACTTTTTACTAACAGTTAAATTATGCTTCTCAGCCATGATGGGAATTAAACTAAATACGTGTCTGGATCTATTGAATGCTAAACCTATACCATCCGCCAGGGGCGCCTCTCTCACCGGCCACAGCTGTGCTCCTGTGCAGGTGATGCCTGGGCTCCCGGCAGGAACAGGGCTCTACCGCGAGGCCCTGAGAGCCTGTGGATAAGTGTGTCCTCTCTCTAGATTTACAATGGACAGAAATTCAAAACAGTATTTTTAAAGATAATGTCGATACATTCAATGGTGTAATGTAAAATGTGCATAATTATCAAGCCACCTACGATGATGCTGATAGCAGCATCACCTCTTCTACTGTGGAGTTCACTGACTCCCGACAATGAAATCCAGTTCCGACTGATTTCAGTTTAAAAAGAAAGAGAAAAGGGTCAAAATAAAAAGAAGGAAGGAAGAAAGAAAGAGAGCAAAGTAGGGAGGAAAGGAAGGTGAGAGGGGTTCCTGGAACCATAGGTAATAATAGGAGTAACAATGTAGTAACTGAGAGAAGAAAGGAGACAAATTAAGAAACCAGGACTCCATAGAGTAAAGACTATTAGCATTTTTCTGCATTCTTCCATCAGAAAGACAAAACTAAATTTAAGATACAAAAGACTGTGTGGACAGCTTATTTCAAATAAAAAGCAAGAAGTCATAATAGGATGAGAATTATTAATTTAAGCTCAAAAGAAAGAATATCCTTGCAGGTGCAGAATTTTCATCTACTGGAATTATAGAAAATTTCAGCTCAAAAACAATCAGAACCACTCTTAGAAACTGTTCCAATTTCTCTCCTAAATTGGCCTGCAAAACAACTGGTTGGCTACCAGGTGATCAGATACACGAGAAAGGTGATTACTAATATGGTGCAGACTGATCAGGAGACCTCTGAGCCCTTCTTCTTGACCAGAATGCTATCTTCTGCCTCTAAACATGTTCCACTCAGGAAATGTGTGCAAAGCCAAAGTGCTGTTGTTCCTTGAGAAATTACTATGGACAGATCTTATTTCCAAAATTATGATGCTAATGTTTAGAAAGTTACTATTTGGTTCAAAATATCCTAATTAATCCAGGATTTATCTAATTACAAATCAAAGAGAAGCGTACTTCTTTCACATATGATTTCATCTAATTATCTTGCTTATTAGTCCTAAATTTCAACTGTAAATTGAAAGTACCTAAAATGATGGATTTGAAATGTGTTTAAATTATGTTATTCACCTACTCTCATAAATTTCAAAACGTGTGGATAATGACAAGTTTAATTATTTTCACACACAACCAGATAGATTATGAGGTACAGTTGTAATGTAGGTCTATCATGAATAAAGCTTTATAGTTCTACTCTTTAGAAAAACTTCTTCAGTATAAGTAATGCAAAAGACCAAAAATAAAGCACACTTTAAAATATTTTATAGGCATTCGGATTTATACTTCCAGTGAGAAAATAAAGACTTAACAAAAAAAAAAAGTCTTGTCTCTGGTAAAACACATGTGTTTCCTATTTGAAACCCATTTGCTTGTATTAGTTATACTCATAATCTGTGTGCTTGTGCTTCACAGATATATAAATGCAGAATATGGTAAATGATGACACATATGCGTGTTCATTTAATGTCAAACAGAAATCACGAACGTAATCATGGTGCAAAACTAACGAGAACTGTCTTCAAAAATTCAGTTTCTGAAGTTGTTAGAAAGAAAACAAGATCGTTGTGAAAACAAAAAGCAATGTTGACCTCAACATTCTTATTTTAGAAGGAGAAATGTGGCCAGATTGGTACATGTGTTAAAAAAAAGGAGAGTGTATAAAATTCATTAGAAGTTTTCCCAAAAGAGGTGGCAAGATTTCTTTGAAAAATTAAACTTCTAACAGAGCATGGGAGATTTTCTTTATTTTTAGTTTGAAATCTGTTATGGAGGAAGAGTTCCAGGGAAAGGAAATATAAATGGCAGCGCCAGAACTCCCAACACTGTGGACTTCCAGCACCTCCCAGGATGGCAGGCATCTCCCACCCACAGGTTTCTATCATGCCTGAATCCTCGGTCTCCCACCATCTGAGGACAACCCATCAATATAACTGATAATGAAGTCGATCTGTGTCCTGAAAAGGCAAGTTAATAGTGAGCATATTCAAAATACCATTCATCCCAGAAGATACCTGACATCTTGGAGTGAAGAAATATGGTTTCTTTCTCACGTTACATCCATTGTGAAAGATTGTTGACTAGTTTGGAGTCAGCTTTTTGATTGCAATTTGAATGATGAATGAGCAAGAACTATTGGAAGACAATAGAGGTTGTAGAGGTGAAAGAAGCCCTGATAATGTGTTACTCAAGTCAATCCACCATGTTATAAAAGCAAATCTAATTCCTGTATATTTTCCCTTATTGGATAATGAGAATATGTAATGTTTCCTTTGCATTATAATAATACATCGTGTTTTTACCTACTAAACTATTAATTTTCAAACTGAATAATAGTACTACATTTATTTATAGTTTGATATTATTATGCTACAGTGTTAAGAATTGGAAGTGAACCACAATATAGAAAAGTTATTGAAAGGAAGCCGTGCCATCATTTATCATTCTATCTTAAAATCACTATTTCAACATGAAAATATGTATGCATTGAAAAAAATAAAATATGACACTTATTTTGTGCTGTGAGTTACATGGATACTAATAAAACAACATAATGAATGCAGAATGGTGAGCAACATAGAAATTTTAGATCATGGACTATGGAGCCAGACTGACGTTAAGCCTTGAATTAAGATCATGGACTATAGAGCCAGACTGACGTTAAGCCCTGAATTTAAATAGAAATGAATTATGTATTGCTATATAACCTGGTCAGGTGTCTTATTTCACTGTCTACTCTATACAACTAGAACAAACATAGTAGTGATATTGCTAAAATTGTGCAAAAAAAAAAAAGAATTCAATACATACAATGCACTACAAATGCCCTGAGCATGTTAACATGACTAAGCTCACACTTACTATTAAATTGTGTGTTTGCCTATACAGATATAGACATGTTCTTTCCAAACCTCACAATATACATATATCATGTGAAATTGTCACGGTAGTTATTTGGAAACAGTTATTGTGAAAAGAGAATTGCTTCTGAAAGCAGAAAGCCAGGGTTCAGTCCCAGCACCAGCAGTTTCTTCGTTTTGTGCTGCAACCTGTGTTTTTTGGTGGCCCTTTTACCCAAATTGTGTGGCTTGTTTCTCTATGTTTCATAAATTAAGTATTTATAAGCTTCTTAAATTGCAAATAAATCTTTTGTATTTCCTTTGGATCCTCTACTAAACTCTTGAAATAGCATTTTTTTAAGTATCTGTAGCTATTTAAAATGTAATTGTGGTAAAGCTATAAGCATTTATTTCTCGTGTAAAACAATCCTAGTGATCTCAGCTTAGAATTCCGTATAATAGGTGATAGGGGAAAGAATTTTAAATGTAAGCATTTAAATCTTTGTGTCAAACTCAGTTGAATTTTCGACTTCCAGCATATGTCAGCATTTGCACTCAGTAGAGGGTCTGTGTGTACAGAAATTCAACAATAAAAGGTTTTTGAAATTTCCTGCTATGTTTGGATCTTGAATGTTCCCCAAAGTGCATGTGCTCAAGACTTGATTCCCACCCTGCAGCATTATGGGGACATGGTGGAACTTTTAGGAAGTGAGACCCAAGGGGGAGTCTCTCTCTCTCTCTCTCTCTCTCTCTCTCTCTCTCTCTCTCTCTCTCTCTCTCTCTCCCTCTCTCCCTCTCTCTCTCTCCCTCTCTACCCCCCCTTGGTCTCCCTCTTGATGTCTGTCTCTGTCTCTCTTTCTCTCTCATTGTCTCTCTCTGTCTCTTTCCATCTCTATCTCTCCCTCCATCTCTGTCTCTGTCTGTTTCTCAATGTCTCTTTTACTGTCTCTCTCTCTCTCTCTCTCTCTCTCTCTGTCTCTTCCTCCCTCACCATCTTAGATTACACACTCTCCACCACATCATGCTTCTGCAGTGATGCTGCTGCCACAGACATAAAAACAACTTAGACAACCATGGGTTCAAACATCAAAAACCAGGAGCCAAAGTAAAACTTTCCTCCTAAATTATTTACATCAAATATTTTGTTACAATGAGAAAAGCCTATGATAGTCCCCTATCCGCTTTTTCAATTTAGATTTAATAAGTTAATATAATAAAAAAAACTACTAATACAAAGCAACTACTGTTAAATACAATTATCTTCTAACATCCCTGACATATTCATTGCTTTTCCTTCCATGCGTGTGTACTTTCAAGATGGTTGCCATAGAGACACTCAAAACTACTGATGTTAGGGTGCATATTAAATTGAGAAAATATCACATCTGTCCAATTTCAACACAGCTTTGGGGAAATTTAAGTTGTTTTCAGGAATCATTTGCTGAATGATATTTAATGTATTGAAGAAGTAAACATTTGATAAAGTAAAACTAAAGTGAAGAGTAGGAGCAAGATGCATAAAATCGTTAGCAGGACTGAGCGCTGAGAAGTGAGGAAGAAATAAAGGTGTACACATCACATCCTTCTTTGCCTTTTATCCTCTGTCAGTAGCTCCTGTGCCTTCTCAGCACTCAGTGGCTCCATATAAATTGTTATCTTTCCTCCTCTCTTTACAGGACTCCTACAGAGTTGTCTAAATCTGTGTCTGCCCATTTGAAATCCTTAAGACTCCGCATGAAGTCTTTTGAATACTTAAGAGTTTCTCCATATAAAAACACTTCTGTGAAAAACTAAAATTTTATAACTAATTAGAGAGTAGCAACAGTACACTGTATTGTGATCTTAGAAGATTATATTTTCAATTGCTGATCTATTACTCATCTCTTAAGAAAACTGTTTCATAATATCTATTATGCATTTTGGTCCTTACACTTTTATTTTGAAGAAGTACACATGGCAAGTAGATATAGGAAAAATCGTTTGATGTCACTGCTCATTGGAGAGATGCAAATTAAAACAGCTCTAAGATTCCATCTCACTCTAAAAAGAATGGCTGCTATGAAGAAATCAACCAACAACAAAAGCTGGCAGGGGTGTGGAGTATGAGAAATCTTTCTCCACTTTTGGTGGGAGAATTGACTAGTGCAACCACTGGGGACATCAGTATGGAGATTTGGTAGAAAACTAGGATAAAACATCCCACTTGACCCAGCTCTCTTCTGGGTATTTTCTCAAAAGAACTAAAAGTTTCATACCACAAAATATATGAACAATCATCTATATAGTAACGCAGTTTGTAATAGTTAAATCTTAGAAACAACCTAAATAACCGTCAACCAAGGAATGGATAAAAAGCTTATATATATATTTAGCATATATATATTTAGCATATATATTTAGCATATATATATTTAGCATATATATATTTAGCATATATATATAGAAGTACTACTCAACCATAAAGAAAAACTCAAGACATTTTTAGGTAAAAGAATACCCCTTATTCTATACTCAAGTGAAATAAATTGTATATATTTTTCTCATGCTCACATGAAACCTTCACACCTGGTGCACAAAACAACTATACATAGGTAAGAGAATAAAATCATAAAAACTATGTTGTCAGACAACAACTGATGTCTATGACAAAAAGATAGCTAGAAAATCTCCCAACACATTCCAAATGAACACAGATGAAAGAAGTATCAAAATAAATCAGAAAGTAATATAAACTAATTAATGAAACTACAACTTATCAAAGTTTGCAGAATTCAGTGAAAAAACCTGTTTACAAGAAAATTGATGCACCTTTGTAACCCAGGCTTGTATGTTAGTCTGGTAAAAGAAGATCAATTGAATATTAAAATAAGAAAAGTAACATGTAAATCAAAGAAATAGAAATGCAAAACAATAGAGAAAAAAATGAAACCAAAAATACCCACTTTAAATAAAGAACAAAATGATTAACAAGACTTACCAAAATTATTAACAGAAAACATGAAAGACAAATTATATATCTTACTAACCAAAACAGAATAATAAAAGAAAATTCTTATATACTTGGTATCTTGTATGGAGTGGGCCAATTCTTTGAAAGAGAAAAACTATCAGACTCATTTAATGAGAAGTACATAATTTGAACAACTTTCTTTATACAACAGTGAAATCAAAACAATAATTGATTATTAAAATAACTCCATCTAAAGCAATGCATTTTCAACAACTGACAAATCAAGACTGAAACACCATTATCGCACAAATCCCACAGTTTACATAAGGTTTTGATTAATATATGATGGTATATATGATAGTAACACATGTTACTATCATATATACCATCATACCATCATAATCATCCTTCTTGTTTCATCCATTCATGCCTCTTGTCCACTCCCAAACTCCTAGCAACCACTGACCTCTTTAGTGTTTTTATACTTTCACATTTTCCAGCACAAAGAACCCCCAAAATACAGGCTTTTCGCAAGGCAGTGTGATAACCACCAGGTGATCATAAGCTCCTAGACACTGAGTGTGTGACCGTTTCATGTTAGCTTATTTCACTTACTTATATATACATTTGAACTTTGCTTGTGCCTTTTTTAGGTTTAATAGCTAACCTCTTTCTGGTCCTGAGTAATGCTCCATTGTTTTAACGTAACACAGTTTATCTATTCATTTTGTGAAGGGCATCCTTGTTGCTGCCACATTTTAACAATTGTCATACATTATTATAAATCTATTATACATGCCTATGTGTAAATTTTGGCTGACATAAGTTTTCAACCCCTCAGTTAAATACTAAGGGGTTATATTGAAGTCCTGGGCCAGAGGTCTAACTCTAAGGATACTGGTCCACCCATTCACTGTTTCTAAATCCAGTTAACAAAGAAAGAAATTATGGTTAGGCAGAAAAAGAGTTTAATTTTGTTTTGACAAGTTTGGGAAACCAGCTGGGCTAGGAAACTGTCCTCCCTCCTCCGAAGGCAGCTTTAGGACTGCACAGGAGAACAACAGAAGCAGAGAGCCTGTAGGATGCACTTGTGTACTGATTCCCATCAGGCTGTGCTCCTCTCCAGGAGGAGCTTCTGGTCCCACTGTGAGATGTTTTTGTTGTTTATTTGTTTTACATTTTTTTAAATTTATTTTTTATTTAGTTTTTGGCAGTACTAGGGATTGAACTCTGGTCCTTGAGCTTCCAAGGTAAGCGCAGTACCACTTGAGCTAAATCCCCAGCCCGAGATGTTTTTTTGCAAGGATATGAGAGAAAGAAATCCCACCTAATTTTAAAGAAGCCCCTTTTATAGTAGCACAACAACTACATCAGAAAATAAAAAATATGTTTACCCCACAAGGAAATGGAGATTCCACAGCCTTCTGATCTCACCTGGTCACAAGAAAGCTCTGGTCACAGCCTTGTTTAATGGCACCCTGAGCCCTTCATACCACGGCCTCCTGCACTCAGCAGCGGCACTTACTCAGTCTGGCCCACAAAGAAATGGAGATTTC
Source organism: Thryonomys swinderianus (assembly GCA_004025085.1). NCBI lineage: Eukaryota > Metazoa > Chordata > Mammalia > Rodentia > Thryonomyidae > Thryonomys > Thryonomys swinderianus. Next base: position 76,141 of record PVIC010002149.1, read on the forward strand.
GTGGACTTCTGGTCTCACTGCACCATAGGAAGCTCCAGGCTAGAGGCCTTTTTAATGGTGCCTAGGCCTCTCTTCCCAGGGTTCCCTGGGGCCCTTCCCAGGGCTCCCTGCGCATCTGGCTCCTCACTTACCCAGCGTGGCTCACAAGGAAATGGAGATTCTGCGGCTTCTGTACAGCAACAGGAAATACCCCAGAACAAAAAGACAGCCAACAGAATGGGAAAAAGTTTTACCAGCTGCTTCTCAGACACAAGGCTACTATCTTGAGTATTTAAAGAGCTTAAATAAATCAGCCCGCCTCAAATTTAAAGACATTTGAAAAATGGGCCTCTGAAATGAACAGACACTTCAGATGAATAAGTAAAAGCAGATAAGAAGCATATGAAGAAATGCTCAACATCACTAGTCATTCAAGAGATGTGGATGAAAACACCACTAAGATTTCATCTCATTCCACAGAGAATGGCTGCTATCTCAAAATTAATGAACAACAAATGCTGGTAAAGCTGTAAGAAGAAAGGAATCCTTCTCCACAATTGGTAAGAATCTAAACTGGAGATCAGTATGGATATTTCTCAGAAACCTAGGATTAGAGGTCCCATTTGATCCTGCTATTGCCTTGGTAGGTATATATACAAAAGAATTAAAAGATTCATATCACAGCAACATGTTTATAGTAGCTTAGTTTGTAATAGCTAAATCTTGGAAACAACCTAAATGCCTATCAAATGGTGACTAGATAAGATGTGGGAGTTTTTTGTTTGTTTGTTTGTTTATAAAATGAAGTATTATCCTGCCGTAATGACAAATTTGAATTATTTATACCCAAATGGACGTACCTTCAGGACATACTCATAAGTAAAATAAATAAGCCATAGATGTGTAATGGGATGCTGAAGATGTAAATGAGTTCTAAAATGTATTATAGATATTGTGAAATAGAAAATATTCAAAGGAAAAAGGGGGTAGGTGTAAGTAAAGAAAGGAAAGAAAAACTTGATGTTTAGAAAAGAAAACAAAGTTATGTATATAGGGGACAGGAATTGTAGAGCAGGCCGGGGAATGGGAAAAAAATGAGAAGTCATGTCACGTACTGGTACAAATTCTCAATGTCAATTTTATCATGATGTGTATATAAAATATATCAATAAAATCAAGTTTTAAAAAACTATGTTTAGCTTTGTTAAAAAGGAAAGAAAGAAAGAACTGTCAAACTATCTTGCAACGATCAAGGTTAGGTCAACAGTGATTAACTGATTGTACTGCTATGTCACTTCACACTTTCACCAGAAAGAATGAAAGTTGTTCCACATCTTTACTGGTGTTTGGTCTTATCAGTGTTTTGGATTTTGGGCATTCTATTAAGGCGTAGCGACATCATCTTGTGGTAGTTTAAATTTATATATCCTGATGATATGTGATGTGAATAATCTTTAAACAGGGATAAGCTGTAAAATAAGAAAACTGATCCAGGAAAATAGAACTTGATACATTTCATTTTATTGTCATTATAACATCTACTATTCAGAAAGCACTATTAAGAATGAAGTAACAAACTATATACTGGAAGAAGATATTGTAAGACTGCATATCATGTCTAGTGAAGACCCTCAGTCTGAATTACCTGGAAAGAAAAATGTTTTACAAAAACAAATCTAAGGGGCCAGAGATTTAGTTCAGTGGTTCCCATGCCTGTCTAGCAAGCGCAAGGTCCCTGGCTTGATCCCCAGTAACCACATACCCCAGTGCCAGACATGGTGGCTCACTCCTATAATCCCAGCACTTGGGAGGCAGAGGCAGGAGGATTGCTGAGTTCCAGGATTGCCTGGGCTACATAGTGAGCTCAGGGCTAGCCTGAACTACAAAGCAAGACCCTGTCTCAAACAAACAAACAACAACAAAAAAAAAACTAGAAGACAAATGAAATGTAATCAATGATCTGAACAGATAGTCTCCCAGAGAAGGTATACAGATAATAGGCATATGAAAAATGTTCAATACGATTTATTAGGAAAATATAAATTAGAATAAAATTCTAGTAATACTTCACAACTGTTAGAATGACTTAAATCAGCAAAACTGACCATATTAATTGCTGGTAAAAACACAAAGCAATGAGAGCTCTGTTATTGCTAAGGATAATTCAAAAAGGTAAAGCCACTTCAGAAGAGAACTTGGTAGTTTCTCACCAAGCTATCCATATTTTCACTGTACAATCCAGAAATCATACACCTTTACTCAACTGTCTCAAAAACTTATGTCCACACACAACCTAAATTCAAGTGTTTATAACAGTTTAATAATAATAATTCCAAAACGTGCAAGCAACTGAAATGTTCTTCAGTAACATTTTTTAAGTGGATAATTAAATCTGTAGTTGCATGCAATATTATACCGTGACCCAAAAAAACCAAAGAACCGTGAACTCACGGCAAGATAAACAAATCTTCTTTTTCCAGAGCCATGTGAAAGAAGCTAGACTGGAAGAGCCATGAAGGGTATGGTTGCAAATTTTTGATAATGAGGAAGAGGCAAAGTACGGAGATAATAAAATGATCGGTGATTAAAGCCTGAGTAGGAAGGGGGCGTGGAGCGGCTGGGCACGGGCGTGGGGAGGACAGCAAAACAAGCCGGGCCCTTCGTCGTGAAGAACACGCGGGGGGCGTTGGTCAAAATCAAAAGGCACTTTGGGAAGAAAGGAGAACTTAAGGTGTGAAAACATGCTAAAAAGTTCACTTAGCGGGTCAAAGGCCCTTAAAATACAAAGCAGAATGAGACAAAATATATTACAAATACATGAAGCAATCACGCTAAAGGTAGAGACAGGATGAAAAATAACGGAAATTATAATTCTGCAGTTATTTCAAAGGGAAAGAAGACCCAACAAGTGACCTAATGGCTTAAACTGGAATGATCCGAATAACAACCTAGAGAGGTTCTGTATCGGAACCTAAAGTATCAACGTCTAAATAATCCACATGGATTAGAATATGTGTTTGTATAAATAAGTGCAAGGGTGAATTGGCGTACATCTCATACAGAAGAATTTCAAATAACTCACACACACACACACACACACGCACACACACACACACATATGTATGTATTCCTCCGTTAATGAAAGTATAACTCCTACATTTTAAGTTCGAGCTCTGCAGAGTAACTTCTCTCCACGTACTGCTGTGAAGGGAGGGCAAATCAAGTTTTAGGTGATCAAGGCTAAATCAGCCGTGATTAACTGAGTGTGCTGCTCGTATGACTCGTTGCTGTTTTCAGCACTGGGGACTAAACCTAGGCCCTCAGCCTCGCTCGGGAAGCACTGTACGGGTGAGCTACATCCTCACCTACCTATTATATATATATATCCGTGATATAAAGTGACAACAAAGGGACTTGGTCTTGTCAATACGTTTCCAAAACGTACAGGCTCAGTCTCATCATGAGAAAATCTTTAATGATTTGCGGACTATCTGATCATCATTTCCTAGCAGAATCATAGGGCCCAATTCAGGGTGCTTCTTCGGGTTGTTTCTGAAGATGATTGACAGTCAGGCCAGCAAATAGGTGGGTAACTGCGGGTGGCAAGTTCCATTAGGTCCGCCCTTCGGCTGGCAAGAAAATGAGAAGCGGGGAAAGTGGGCTGTGCTCGAAAGCTTCACCCCACCTGAGTGGGGGTTTTGCCGCCGCCATCGCCGCGAGGGCTGTTCGCTGTCAGGCTCCGTGTCGCTTCAGCATGGACTCCCCCCAGGGACGCTGCAGGAGCTTGCAGACCTCCGGCCTGAGCACAGAACCGCGTCTGGGGCTCTTCCTGCTCTGAGGTTTCCAGCATCTGGACTGAGCAGCCGCAGCAGCTGTGAACTCGCCCGCTTCTCACCCTTTAAGTCTAAGAAATCGCCTCGCGTGATGTGAAATACAGTCTCTGCGCGAACGCAAAGGACGCAGGTGCCAGCGTTCCCTCACCGATAAAGGCATATTGGTCTCCAGTTTTTCCAGTTTTCTTTCTGGTTGTCACAGCTCGCTATCAGGGCAGTGAACTCGGTCTCGTGGAATGAACCGGGAAGGAAACCTTCCCTTTTGATTTTTAGTAATAGTTTGAGAAGACCTGCCATTAGTGCTCCTTAAAAGTCTACTGGAAATTTACAGAGAGCCCATCTAGATGTAGGATTTGTGTAAGGGGTAGGGGGGTATTCTTTATTCAATTGTTCGGAATCGTTTTCATGTTTATAGATCATGTATGCCAGGAAAATCATTGTTTCTAGATTTCCCAGTTAATTGGCACACATTTGGTCATAACAGTTCCTGATTATCCACTCTATTTCTGTGCTATCAGTGGCACTGTCTTTTTGGGGGGAGGTTCTAAAGCTATGTATTGCAGCTTTTGTCTTTATTTTTAGTCTACCTAAATTATCCTAGAATTTTTGTGTCATTTAAAAGAACCATTTTTTTTTTTTAGTTGGTCTTTAGTATTCTGGGCCCAAATTCCTTTTATTTTGTTTTTTCTTACTTTTCCCTCATTCATTAGACTGCATTGTGGTTGGTCTATTAATGTCTTACTATGATTTTGATGCAACCATTTGATGTTATAAACTTCCCTTTTATTGCTTTATTGTATTCTATTGGTTTTGCTGTGCTTTTTTTTTTATTTTTACTTGTTTCAACACCATTTTAAATTCCCTTCTTACTTTTTTATTGATCTGCTTATCATTCAGAGACCATAAAGTAATTTTTATATATTTACATAGTTTCTCCTCCTGTTGGTTTCTAATTGTTTTTGTCTGTTGTGGTCAGAATAGACATACAGTGAGATTTCAATTTCTTGCATTTCTTTGATCAATCTGCCTCCATTTTGGTTTCTATGAACATCAATTTTTTAAAAATTGA